>JAQGBJ010002306.1:0-17099 GCA_034698345.1 Sphaeridia pumilis
AGTTTTGTGTGACTGTTATTGGCGTTGTTGATGAGGAGACTTGGAGTAATTAAGGATGAAACAAACGAAATATTCCTGCATGTCTCGCGGGCGAATGAAATAATAAGAGTCGTCGTTGGTAATAATGTGGGAAGCGTGTGCTGGTGGTAAAAAGTTGGATATTTTGCTCCGAGCTCTTGTACAACAACAAGAGCTTGAATGTACCAGTCCGTGTAGAGGATGATTTAATTTACCACGGTGGATTTGTGGAAAATACAAGACGAGTAAGAATTTGTGAAAAAGGAAAAGAGGACGATTGTCGTCTCCTGATGAGTTTGTCTGTCGAGAGGGAAAGTCAAGTTTTGGACAGAGGCGAAAAGTGGGAGAAAAGTTGTGTAATTGATTTGGGAAGACGAGTATACTGAATTAATGTATTCACAAGAAAGTTTTCGAGTGTGTGTCAAAAGAAGAATTAAATGCCGTGGTGGTGGAGCTGTCTGCCATGTAAAACGTTGTGAAGGAAAGGAGTGTTCTCAAGAAAAATCTGGTGAAGAATCTGCACGCCGAGGTGTATAATGTTAATGAGATGAATTGTGAATTCATGAAGGAAATGTATTCCTCCCGTAAAACTTTGTAATAAAAATAGTGTCAGATGAGGGAAAAGGGTTGGGCTCCAAGGTGTGATTGTGAAATGAGCATTACGAGATTCGAGAAAAATGAATGGCAAATAACGATGCGGAGGCAACGTATATAGTGACAAAGGTTTTTATTAGACAGGATTCCAGTAGGAGCTGCGGCAGCGCCTGCTGTATATATATTTATGGAAAAGAGTTTTCAAGTGTGCGGAATGCGTGGCAGGAGGACAATGTGTAGGAAGATGGGGAGAAAATTTCGGAAGAAGATGAAGTTACTATGGTGAAGGCTGAAGGGATGATGTTACGTAACTGAATGTGTCTTGTTGGAGAAGATCAAATTGAAGTGGAGGTGGCTATGGTGGGAATAGAAGGATTGTTGTTGTATACAGGTTGGGTTGGTAGATGTACAGTTGTGTGTATATAATACGTCGAGACGAAAGTGTAAAGTTTCGGTTGCCAGGGGCAAAACTTCCCCCTTGCTGAAAGGGAGGAAATGAACTCTTCTTGCTCGTCTGCTAGGGCTTGCTGCCTTGGTTCTTTGGTGGTGTAACTTCCGTGGACAGGTTTCACTGGAAACTTAATGGAAGGAACCGCCTGAGCTTTTAGCTGACTTGCCATTCGATTGCTACTTACTTGAAGCAGATGAGTATTCAGCTGGAGTCGTCAAGCGGTGGTACGTGCAAGCATTCGGTGATGTCGGCGTTAATAAAGTTAGAAGGTATACGCATTCGGCCGGTGGGTGGTAATTATCAGCGTCAGCGAGAGTAGAAAGACGAAGAAGATGAAAGATGGAAATATTGCGAAACGTTCAGGGTGGCAAAATGTGACATATCAAATAAGAGACACTTGTTTTCAAGCTTCGGTGGACTTGAAAGAAGGCGAGAAAAGCCGAGAGAGACAGACGCCGGGGAAAGATGATTGTTTGGTAAATTTGATAGTCATGTTTCTTGAAAATGGATGAAGAAACAGAAACATTATCTTGTTTTCCTCATGGATCCTCTCTGGTTAATATGGCATAAGTTTCAGTGAAGCGAGGGGAATTAGTCGGCATCAAAGATGCATTTGGGATGAATTGATGCCGGCAGAGATACATAATATTGAAATTGTTGAATAGGCATCAGAGGATCAAATGTGTGTGTGCTCACGGGCGTGTATGAAAGTGGCAAACCATGCTGTTTGCAGGTAGCTAAAAATGTGGGGGAAGAATTGATTCGGGTTTGAAAAGTTTTGGATTGTTGTACAAAGTTTAGTGTGGAGGAAACAAGGAGAATAAGTGTTGTTATATGCATAGTGAGGTGCAAGTGTGAGAAGCAGGGAAAGTCTGCTGGCAGCACAGAGAAATTCAACAAGAAAGATATCCTGAACCCAACAAGCCCAAATACAGTAGTCACTTTCGGTGGACTTTCTTTACGGAGCTTCTCAACGAAACCATAAGGGGCGGGTGAGTGAGGAGAAGAGGGATGGAGAAATCGATACGGGAAAAGTGGCTGCGTCGTTGGCGGAGGAGCCTGCAAAAGTACTTTTACTTATATTCCGAGCATTGTGCATGTCTTGGCCAAAATGTGGGGTGAGTAACAAGGTAGAAAGAAGAAGAAAGTATTGGACGTCTTTTTTTCTTCTCCACTGCAAGAGATTATACGTTTTGCTTTGATGACTATGGCGGCTTCTGTGTATGTATTCTATCAAGACCATGTGGCGAACAGAAGTTGGCGGCGAGAGTGTTTTGGCTGATTGCCGCCGCCGAATTCTGTCGTCTCCTCATTCTTGTTAATGCGTTTGTGATGGGGAGAAATTTTGCAGCCGCTACATACGTGTATGTTTAGGTTCTACCAGGTTTTTGTGTATGAGCAAGAAGGGTTGCGTGAAGATTTTTGTTGAATGATTCAAGTTGAATGTCATCGTTATCATGATGGTGGTGGTGGCGGCTGACTGGAATTAATGTTGTATTACGCTTTTGCGTACAGGTCTGTTGGTGAGTGTGGAAATAGATGGCGGAAACATGTGGCGGAAGTGGGAATGGGGGTGTTGTGACAGTATTTCAAAATGACGACGGGGAAAGCGACATTGAGTGTGCAGTAATAACGGCGCTGTGGTGGTGTCTCGGAGGAATGCAAGAGGAAGAAAAAAAATAGCGTTTTATGACTAGCAGGTGAAAGTGCAGTTTTGGCTGGGCGGAATGCACGAGCGGGTAGAAAATATATATATAGCGGAAAAGGTCACCTCCAATGCAAGAATGACTGTGAGGAGCATATATATTATCGAGAAAGTTACGAGAATGCAACAGCAAGGGAAAACACGGGTAAAATACCGGACCAGAAAATAAAAGACGTCGAGAGGGCGGAGAAGGTAGTTTGATTAGAAACACGAAAGGTTGAGAGCTGCTGAAATCATGTGGGTTCGGGATTAACTATAAGGAAGAGTATGTAAGGTCGCCGTATTTGTTTTTATCGTCGGGGTATCATGTGTGTGCCCCGATGATAATTAATTACGGAAAGGAGGGGAAATAAATTAGGAGGGTTAGCCAGCCAGCTTTACTACGTAAGCAAAAGTTGTGCATATCGAAACGAAGAGGCTTTGGAAGGGCCGGTCGAGAAGACAGTAAGACTCTCGGTTGAAGTGAAACGAAAGCTAATGTAAGTTGACATTGAAAAGGCTAAGAGAGGGCGGTGGAGAAAGTGACATTTTGTATGCTGACTGAATGAGTAAGTTGTGGTGGTGGTGGATGCGGGTTTCCGTGTAGTATTAAATTTTGTATGTATGGAACACGAGGCAGGGTTCGTCCAGTTGTCAACAGGACATTCGTCGATATTAGTTCCGAAGGGAGCGGGTAAATTGGTATTGATTGTGGAGGCGTCTTTTGGGATCATCTGGTCTGCTGATGAAGGTATTCGAACATGAACATTTGTTTGTACATGACCAGGGTAAAAGTGTATAGGGCAAAACGGTCAGTCAGTCAACATGGCTGCCATACGGTAACTGATCCTACTAGCTGTCAGCGTGAAGGGAAAGGGCTTGATGAGGGTCATCTGTTTCGTTCTGGCAAATGCGTGGTGAAAATGGGTAAAAGTAAGTGCGTGAATCATGCAGAGAGAAATTTGGGAAAAGCATAATTGAAATGGGTACAGAATGATGGAGTGAAAGCTCTACTGAAGGTAGGCTAATCAAGAAGGACGAATGAAGAAGGATATGGTAAATATTTAATGCTAACAATGTATTTTTCTTGTATCTTTATTCTGTGCTCCCTTTGGCGGATGAATTACAGGGGTGAAATGTAAGTACATTTGGCAACGACTCTCTTGTATGTTGCATGCATGTTACGTCCAGTGCACGTTCGAAACAGCTTTTCCAAGTATCTAGCAAGTTTAGCCTCTGGATGGGTTAATCAGAAGCGAATTTTCGGATTGTTCCGCGAGGCACGTGCATGTGATGCGTATCCAGGAGTATCGTATAAGTTGCTTACACAGAGAATGTATGTATTTTGTACTGGAATTTTGGGGAAGACAATGAGAAAGTTGTGATAATAGGAGATAAACTAATTATGCTTGCGAGTCGTGTTTGAGTACATGTTTGTGTATCGTGCTCTATCTAATGATCTGTGGGAGAAAAAAGCACATGTTCTTTTGAAAGGGTTCAGTGCAGGGACGTTGATACATGGATTTTGGTGGTCCTTGCATAAAGAGGCCGTTCTTTTGAAGGCACATGCATGTGTTCGACGTACATTTTATTTTGGGGTACAGCAGCCGCTGTGTATAATTTTATCCATGGGAGAAAAGACAGGTGCTTTTGTGTGTGTGTGGACTTTCTCTGTTCCAATGTTTTGTTTTGCATGCACCGCTTTATGGATGTAATGTGCAGCGAGCTCACATAACTTTTGTTTTTCTCAAATTTTTGGTGGTATTTGTTCAATGAGAATTTTGTTAATGGCAGTGCAGCCCTTTTCGGTATGCAACTAGCTGCATGACTGAAACTTTTGTTTTTTCAAGACTGGCATGAAATGAAGGCTGAAACAAATGTACAGAGTATATAATATCGTTTTATGAAAATTGCATGATTGCATGGCGTCTACGTGGAAAGTGGTTAAGAAGGATAAAGGGTTTGGACTGATTGGATAAAATTTTGATGATTTGCAGATACGGACAACCAACGAGTAATCATTTACGTGAAGGATGTGAACGACGAGTCGCCGTATTTTATCAACAGGCCGCTACCGATGCAAGCTGTGGTGCAGTTGAACGCTTTGGCGCATACGCCCGTCTTCACGCTTCAAGCCCGAGACCCGGATACCGACCACAGTATTCACTACTTTATTGTGCGAGATCGAAGTAAGTTGCGGTGGTAAAACACAAAGTTTTTCAATGTAATGAATCAAAAGCTGGAATGGAAGCAGAAGAAGAACAAGAGCATAGTAGAAGTTTAGTTTAACAACAAGTTGTAGAGCCCAAGGGAACCGGAAGCATAGTTTGGGCACGTGGTTGGGAATGCAGCAGGTGAATTTTCCACTAAAAGTTGAGCAAATACAGTATAACCATCAGAAGTTGGCGATGAATTTATGTAACAAGTAACAAGGAGCGAATCAAGGGAACAGAATACAGCTAGCTGTCGCAAGGCAAACATGCTCTGAATCTACCTGTACAACTTGGCATTAGATTTTGCAGATAAGTTGAATAAATTGGGTAGGATGTTTTTGATGAGATGATGGCGGATCTTAATGGCTGTGAGGTGGATACTATGATGGTGTTTTATTGCATTTGGGAGGGGTTGGTGGTCAAAATAAGAGTTGGCAAATTTAAAGATCAAGTGGATAAGAGACAATGGATGGTTCGAGCAGGGACAATAAAATTGTATGTACAATGTGATGAGGAATTGGAGGAAGGCAAGGCAGCCGGAGCAGGTTATCTCGGTTTTGTCGGATTCGAATGTTTTATGGCTGAAGATGGAGCCAACCACTACCTGACCGCATGAGATCCATGAAAATCACGTAACGATGAGGTATTTCGTTGGAGATAAGATCCAGTAAGCCAGAAACGCAGAATGATAAGTAAAACGTTTTTACGGATTGAAAATTTGTCGATCATTACAGGCAGTAGTTTTGAAAGAAAATGTGGTATTGAATTTGAGGCTGGTGATTAGCGAGTGCATATTTTTGTGGTATTTGTGCCAAAGAAGGTATGCGGTAGGTAGGTCGGTTTGAAGAAATCGTTCGGAAGATACACATAGGTGGTCATTATTATAATGGTTGCTGGTTCCGAGAAGATTTGTAAACAATTAGGATCAAAAGTGGTTTTGCAAAATTTGTTGCATCTACGAGCAGGCTGGGATTCTGAATGATGAAACGATTCATAGGGATGTGGTGTCCGTGTTTATAGAAGGAAAAAGTTGTGAATTCTGCCTTTGGTTCTGGCAAAATGATAATGTAAACTAAATGCGAAATGTTTTGTTTTACAGCTGGAGGACGGTTTGAAGTTGATGAGAGATCCGGTGTAGTTCGTACTCGGGGTAATGAACCGTTTCAGCTTGATATGGAATACGTGTTGTACGTCAAGGCGGAAGATCAGAACGGACGGCTGGATGACAGACGCTACCAGTCGACTCCTGAAGAGCGGCTATCGATTGTCGGTGGTAAAAGACCTCCACAGTTCTACATGCCCAAATACGAAGCTGAGATCCCGGAAAACCGGAAGAAGGATTCTGAGTAAGTTGGATCACTGTACGCAGCGTTGATTGCCATGATGTGATAAGGATGAATGAATAACTGAAACGTTTCTCTGTTTTTCGCAGCATCATTTCGGTAAAAGCCAAGTCATTTGCGGACCGTGAAATCCGGTACACGCTAAAAGCTCAATCGCAACAAGGGGCTGGAACATTCAATATTGCACCAACAACCGGTATTGTGAAACTGGCAAAGGAACTGGATTTCGAAGACTTGAGACAGCCCCATACGTACCAGTTGACTGTGACGGCGACGGAGGATTCTGGTGGTTTTTCAACTTCAGTTGAGGTTCGTTTCCATCCAGCATGATTAATGAGATTTAATGACAAATGCTGTAAAGGAACTTGGTTTTCTGGTCATAGCTTACTATCAAAGTAACGGACGTCAACGACAACGCACCGAAATTTGAACTTCCTGACTACCAAGCACACAATATTGATGAAGACATTCCATTGGAAACCTCAATCCTGAAAGTTAAGGCTACGGATGAAGATTCTGGCTCAAATGCTCAGATTGAGTACTTTGTCTCCGACGACCACTTTAGCATTGATACTAATGGCGTTATTCGGAATAACAAGCAACTGGATGCTGATAACAATAATGCTTACTACGAGTTCGTTGTGACAGCAAAGGACAAAGGTGAGTTGTCACTGGTGACAATAAGATTCATGAATGAAATGTTCATTTGCAATGGTAATGATGACATGTTTATTTGATGCAGGTGACCCACCGCAAACTGGTTCTGCAACGGTACGCATTTATACGAAGAATAAAAACGACGAAGAGCCAAAGTTTTCGCAGCAGGTCTACACTCCGAACGTTGACGAAAACGCTGGACCCGACACATTGGTTACCACTGTGGTAGCTTCGGATAAGGATGGTGACGGAGTGAAGTACGTTGATTCACAGTGGGGTCCATAATGAGTTCGCAACATGGATGTTTATATGATGCAAGACTTAATTGAATTTCAGATTTGGCTTTGTGGGAGGTGGAACTCAATCTGGACAGTTTGTAATCGAAGATATGACCGGTGTAATTCGACTACACAAGGATAAGATCAACTTGGACCGTGACAAGTATGAACTGAACGTTACTGCCGTGGACGACGGTAAATGTTGCGAAGATGGAGGATCCACGATTCATACGAGTACAGCTGTCGTCGTTGTGTTTATCACTGACGTTAACGACAATAAGCCAGAGTTTAAGGAATGTGGCAAATACAGTCCGAAAGTTTCAGAAGGAGCTCCAAATGGATCACCTGTTATAAAGGTGAGATGCGGCTTGACAAGAATTCAAAATGGAGACATCAAAGTGCCGTTCATTGAAACTTACAATCTTTTCTATCCTTCAGGTTCAAGCAACTGATGAAGACAAAGGTGTTAATGGACAAGTCAAGTATTCAATCGTTCAACAGCCGAACCAAAAGGGTGCCAAGTTCTCAGTCAACGCTGAAACTGGAGAAGTCATCACCAACAAGGTATTTCAAATTCCAAAAATGATCACCTGGTCACAGTCACACGCAAACCCACTAGCAGATTTTTAACCCTTGAATGTTCTGTACAGGTGTTTGATCGAGAAGGAGACGACGGCAAATTCGTCTCGGTAACCGTGAAGGCCACTGATCACGGGGAACCAGCATTGGAAGGTGTTTGCTCATTCACTGTCGAAATTGAAGACGTCAACGACAACCCGCCATTGTTTGATCGACAGGTAACTAGAAATTTTGGTTTGACTGAAAGTCAACTGGGCCATGGGGTAACTGACAAAAATGGTTTTGAATTGCAGAAATATGTTGAAAACGTGAAACAAGATACCAGTGTCGGTACAAATCTTCTTCGAGTATCAGCATCCGATGAAGATGCCGATAATAACGGCGCTATCATCTATTCGCTAACTGCACCTTCAAATCCTTCGGATTTGGAGTACTTTGAAATCCAGCCTGAATCTGGATGGATTATTCTAAAGAAGCCACTCGACGTAAGTCAATCTTGGGTTTTAGTTCTACATATACTGCGCTAAAGCCAGACTAGGTAAAAATGTACGTAGGTAATCCGCAAACTCGAAAAATTCAGAAAGTTTTAATTGCAAATTCAGTTAGGCATTATTATGGATGCAGTGGAAAAATATGCTTCGAGGAAATCATTAGGCGTCTTACAGAGAAACAAAATAGGAACATCAGACAAACTTTATTCGACTTGAAAACTCAAGTATCACAAACTGCTTCTCGCACTAATTCAAACTTTTGCTGAAATTATATTTACACGGGATTCACAGTCTATACGCACCTTCTACAGACGCTATCTATTTCGCACTAGCCGACACTTTAAAATTCTGGGTATCATATACGTACAAGCTTTAGACACCATATTTTCCGTAATTTTGGCATTATCACAACTTTGGTGTAGATGTACTGTAGCCTAAACACTACATAGTTCATCTTCTCTGATGACATCTTTTCAACAACTTTTACCTCGTTTCGGTAAAAGTGGAATTGTTCTCACTAAAAGTTTTAGGGAGACACTGGTGCTGGAACCTAGTTTACTCAAGTAGACATTGCAGTACATTTTGGTACGGTAAACATCGTCATATCAATCACGCTCAATCACATTCAAAAACGCTTGGTAATTTTGCCACTATAGTATTTTACATACATCATGTACCTGTGTATCTTTAAGTACACACTTTGATTAGCACAACGTAATTTCACGAATCAACTTCACCTTCTTTCTATTTCATCCAACGGGCAACGCTTTCAACTGTGTAATTTTGCACTCTCTCAACTAACTTGAACATCCCTGCAAATTTTCTCTACAGCTTCTTCTCTTTGAGCACTTTTACTAATATTGTTAAAAACGCATAGTACAAAAACCTATGTACTACTTCTTCATGCTACTACAGCGGATCCACTTTGCATTTGTAAATCTCGTCTACCTATCCATTACATTCTTCTACAAGACTACACGTGACAAGTGGACACTTTTTCGCTCAGAACATGGTCCGATGTATAAAGGTAAACTGGAACATATGAAAACAGCCAATAACCTATAATTCGCTGTGTACTTTTTGCAATTTGAATCACGTCCAGAAGCATGCCAAGAAGTCAATTTAGAAAATGCATGACCAAGAAATAACAAGTTTGAATCTTCATGTTGATATTAACAATCGTTAAATTGTGTGTCTGTTTCAAATTGCATGTTTTCGTCTTGCTCTAAATGTTGTTCACGTGTTCACGGCCAACGCTGCTATTTTCACGTTCACTTTTCGCTGGGATCGTCACTCGACTACTCTAACGATCTTGAATGACTAAAATCTCTTCATGTTTTGATTTGATGACATGACAGGGGTGTATCTTTGTAAGATTTTCAAGTTCATTTAATCAGTAAAAAAGAAAGTATTTATCTTAACGCTTTCCCCACGCTTTCTTCAACGCTTGTCGCTTTGCTTCCAAACTTACAATTACTAAAATAGCAATTTTTGAAATTTTCCTAAGCAAATTTTTGCTTTGATTGAATCTGCTTTGATGGTGCATGTTTAGCATCCAACTAATTTTTGCATCTTGCTCATGTCCGAAAGAAGTTTTTGACACGGACACGTACAACAAAATGTCTGACCTATTTTGAGTACCTTTACATTGAACATTTTGACATGCCATATTTGATACATGTACTAGATTTTTGGTCGGAACCTTGAGGATGAGTTTTAAATGTTTTTGATGAAATCCGATTACATACAGTAGAAACCAAATTTTTAAAATGTTGGTAACACATAGATGAAATCAAAAAAAATCGGAAAAGGATCTTGAATGTTTTGAGAGGATTTTTTCGAAGTTTTTAACGACGTTTTTGAAACTGTAGAAAATGAGTAGTAGTTGATGCTGGAATGATGATAGAATGTAATTAGACGATAGAAATACCAGTTGATGGTATTATGTGATGTGTGTAGTGGTTGTGAGTGAGAAAGGAATTTGAAAAAGTTTCTTTCGGTGAGTGGAAGATGGCGTGTGTGAATGGGAGAGTGAAAGTTTTTTGGGTAGAATTGTTTCTTTTAAAATTTCTGGTAAAAGTTGCGAAAAGTAAGACGTGTATGTTGTTCCGGACATTCTGTACAGCGTGAAAAGTATCGCTTGCAAGTTCGAGCGAGCGACAAAGGGGAAGAAGAACCTCTTTTCGCCCTTGTGGATGTTGAGCTGGACGTGGTTGATCGGAATAATAAGCCACCGATTTGGGACCATGGAACTTACGGACCTATCATCGTGAGCGAAAATGTCACTGTTGGTACAGTGGTGACATCTGTAAAAGCAAGGTTTGTCACCTGTGATGGTTTTTTGAATTTTTGATATATCCCCGTTTTTGACGTAGATGTCTTTTCATCATCTATCTTCTCTCAAAAATCATTTCTGCTGTTGTAAACTTCGGTGTTCATCAAACGGCTAATCACTAAAAAGCTCATCAAGATGGCTCTAACTTCGACGTTGCTAGCATAAACTTCACGGCAATTAATAGGTTTGCACTGCACCGGTTGGGGTGGAATGGCGACGAATAATCATGGCCACGGCGGCAGGTTGCGCTTTGCACTCAAGCACCAGGTGTTGGAAAATCTTGTGTCGGCAAATCAATTCAATTAGGGGCATATAATGCAAAAAGCGTAGGATTTGAGCGCGATAATATTTAAGGCATTATTTAATTTAAGTTTGACAAATTGAAACAATGTGATTGTAACACACGGAATTGGTATGACTTACTGACACACAGCGCGAGTCATACAAGTTGGAGGCGATGGCTCTTGATAAGGGTTTTCCGCCATTGTCAAGAACGGTGGAAGTGCAAATCGATGTGGTGGACAGAGCAAATAATCCACCAGTCTGGGACTCTGTCAGCTATGGACCAATCCTCGTCAAGGAGAATATGCCGGTGGGGGCGAAAGTACTGTCGGTAAAAGCCAGGTCGGTATCAAACTTGTTACACAATTACACAAAAACGGAATTGAGTATGATGATAATTATGAAATATGGGTGACACCTCTATAGATTACATACGTGTCTATCGTGACTGTGACAAGAACATTTTTTCAACATTACAGATTGTAGTTGAACAAAAGCTTTTGATTTTTGGCGCGTGATACAATTTTTGAGAATGAAATTTTGCATTCTTTGTGTGGTACATTTACTAAAATTGCCGATGCATCCTAGAAGTAGTATTACTAGACAAATGATTTTCATATAAATTTTGATTAGTGACTCGGCGAGGTGGTTTTGAAGCCATACATGGAATTTAATAACCTTAAAATAGAACTTTAGGTCATGGCATGGATTTCGTGTTTAACGTCTGTCATGTGTGTGGAGTAGTAAACTAGTTCATAAAATCATAGTGCAAGGTAAAAGTTGGAAATTCTTCAAGGGATTGCCATCTAACGGGAATTTTTGAATAGTAATTTTTCATGTTGCGTCGTTACGTGCATGTCGATTGATTTGATACTCAATCCGAAAAAAAAGTTTTGGTGTAATTCATGTCTTATCAAAACCTACATTTCTACTTGTTATTACTATTCTGTATGTCTTTACTTCTCGTGTTGTTTTGTTCCCCTTAATTTCAGATAAATATATATGTTTTTTTCTTCTATCGTTTTTAAAATAGGAGGTTCGCTAATATTCAACTTATTTTACAGTTCCGGGATAGACGGGAATCCAACGGTCTTCTACCGACTAATACGAGGGTCAACAGCGCAGACGAATAAGTATGACACCTTCTATCTACAGCAGCGGCAGGACGGGATGTTTACTTGGGCGGATATTAAAGTCAATCATCCGCTAGATTATGAGACGAATAAAGAGTACAATCTGACTATACGTGTGGAGGTAATTAAGATTTTCGGGACAAAACACTTACTGAGGACTTTTTGGACAGTCAATGTAACGGCAATTGATATTTTGCAGAACAATGGAGCTCAACAACTTGCTTCTGAAGCTACAATTAAAATCATCTTGGAAGACGTTAACGATGAAATTCCACTTTTCACCGAACGAGAACAAGAAACTGTTGCTGAAGGCGAACCTGTAGGCACCCGTGTGAGTCAGGTGAATGCTATCGACAAGGACGGAACTGCTCCAAATAACTTGGTCAAGTACTACGTCGTCAACTCGGAAGGCAAAGACTACTTCGAAGTGAACGAGTTTACTGGAGAAATTTTCACCAAGTACGTCTTTGATCGAGAAAAGCAAGCCGCGTACGCCTTGGCCATTGAAGCAAGAGACAGTGCGCCATCTGCCAGGCCGAATAGTAACGGACAGCCTAATACTGGTACGTGACTTTAAAGATCAGATTTTGATTGTTTTGTTTGAATGGGTTCAGTTCAGTTCCTGATGTAAGTAATGCTGCTGTGGTGGAACTGATCTAATGGATGTGACAGCGGCACAAGCGGGGGATGTAAAGCGGAATATTTTGTATGCTGAAAAAGTACTGGCGGAATGTTTATGATTCGTCAGAACACAAGTCTTTTAAGACAGCTGGATCAGCACAAGGTGTTACAGGGACTGTTTCAGGGCTGTATGGGAATTAGAGGGAAATTGTTTCGCGCAGTAAATCTCCAAGGCTTTGATTTTTATGGTTATTTTGTGAAAAAGATTTTGACGACACAGAGTCACAGAAAGAAAAGCTTTGGGCTCCGAAAGGGCAAAAGAAAGACTGTAGTTGCGCTGTAACAGGGAGAAAGTCTGGAGACTTATTCGTTAAAGCATTGCTTTCACTAGGTGGAGACAGTAGTATTCAAGTAGAAGTTGGAGGGAAAAGTTGTTTGTTTGAGAGGAACTCTTTGCCCAGTTTTTGGCCAGATTTTCGTTGGATTTGCCTCAAGTTTTGTTGTATGTTTGGAAAAGAGGCAACGGTGAGAGTTCATTGTTGGCGGTGGCTATGTGTGCTATTATTGTGTATTTTGTTTGTGAATGCCAGGCCGCCAAAAGATGGTAATAATTTCTCGTGTTAGTGCCTTTCGATAAACTTTACTAATTCTGTGTACTTTTGTTTTGAACAGTGACAAAATTTATCCGAATTGGAATCGCCGACAAGAATGACAACCCACCGTACTTCGACAAGGCTCTGTATGAAGCTGAGGTTGACGAAAATGAAGATATTCAGCACACGGTGCTTACTGTCACAGCCAAAGATTTGGATGAATGTAAGTGAAATGTTTTTTTACCATTGGCTTTGTAAACGACTGGCAGAAAATCCAGCATTGTTTCCTCATTGGCTTCCGGAAACATGTACACTGAATAACGCAGTAAGATTTTATGGATTTTGCAAGTCAATGGAGGGAGAAATCTTTGTTTTGATAGCCCCGAATAAACGGTTATGTTTGGAAGCATTTGTACAGTTTCCCAGCAGAGCTGAAAGTCAAATCGAGGGACAGGATCAACGGACGAATTTGTATTGAGCTGCGGATTCAGAAAATGTTTTGTACTCAGAATTGGCACGCACTATAACTGGCTGGAGCTGTCGGAGTCAAAGGGCAAGAGTGCAGATTCAGCGGGATTTTACTTTAATCAAAGTTCAAAGCGGAAAGGAAGTTGGCAGTTTTGGGAAATGTTCGGTTTGTAGCTGACTTGTAGAATACTGGTCATTTCCGTAAAAAACTGTCATGCAGTGGTTAGGGAAAGGTAACAGTTGGCAATTTCATTGAACGTCCTTGTTTGTAGCGCAAGATTGCGGGAAAATTGAAAACGGGAATAATACAAGCACTGTAGGAATGCGATTGGCGGTGGCGACATCGCTTGATAATCGACAGGAGTTCATAGAATGGTATCGCTTGCCAAATTGCTATATCGCTCCATGTATCCAGGCAAGGGATTGGGGTGAGGTATTGGACGGTTTCCACCCGCATATGCGGGTCGTTCATGGAACAGACATTGGATAGTCCGGTATTCTTCTTTCGAACGAGGTGAGAACATTATGGATGTGGGGGTGGATACTATGAAGAGATATAGCAGAATGGAGAATGAAATTCGCCGCTTTAATACAAAGGAAATTACGAGGGGATTATTGTGTGAAAATGGAGTAATTAACTGCGTTTTTATGTCTATAGAAGCAAGGCGTGTGCCTTAGGTGCGTTTTAACGCGTAAGTATGTGGTATATACGGAAACTCATTTTCAACGGATGTTCGTGCCAGCAATTTGAGAGATACGGAAGGAAAAGTTAGCGGAGGAAGTTTAAGAGTTTGTTCTGGTTACAGTTTTTGATATTTTAGATGTATGCTTTTTATATCACATTTTGTTAGAAATAAGTAATAGTTAGAAGAAAGTTGGCTCATGAAAGTGATGGTGGATGAGATTGGGTCATCAGGAAACTAGGGTGAATTGGAGGCGCATGATAAGAAGTTGGAGATGAATTGCCAAAAAGTCCCTGAGGGGCATAAGAATGAATTTTGGGCAGTAGAGAGTCTACTGAGTACACTCCTGGCAGCAGTTTGGCAAATGTGTATTGGAAGTCTTATATATTCTCTGAAAAAAACAATAGAGCTAATGTAAAATTCAACGTGTAGCTTTGATTAATCAGGTGGTGCGGTGAAAGATACGGGCTGGGAAAAAGTATTTTTTGCAGGGAAGGTGGGCGACATGTTGAAAGCTGATTTCCATGATTAAAGCTTGAGCGAGTTAGCAACTGAGGAGCAGAATAATTCATGCTAGCAACAAATGCCCGTCTTATTTTCAAGGGGTTTCGGGCGATGCTTTGATGCATACAAAAATCTACACCTCAAGATTTATTTGATAACATTAAGTGGATATATAAGCATTGCCGATTTCTCAATGAAGCAGAAGGTCAGCAATTGTTATTCACTCTTGAGAATGATGCCAGGTTCTGGATTGTGTAGTGTAAAAGTACAACTTTCATGATGTAAAATTTTCAAAGGAGATAAAGGTGTTGAAGTGAAAAGAAAGGAATAGTCAAAAAGTAAGGTAGAAGAAGTTCCTCCCGTTCAGAATTGTATCAGTTTCAGCTGTATTGGCTTCTGTGAGCAAGCTCATATAAATTGGACGGCGGAGTCTACTAACTACAGCATAAGTTTTCTGAAGATGTATTTGATATCCAATCCATTAGGATAACAGAAATGCTCAACCGGAAATAGATTTTATGTTAAACAGTTGGAGAAAGTTTTGTGTCTGTAGCCGGATAGGCGAAGTGATACCGAATAATCTTGAAGATCTTATGGGAGATGAAGCGTGTGTATGAATCTTGGGAGCCTGAAGAACTTTTGGGAAAAGCGATGACAAGAAACGGAAGGAAATGTGTTGGTAGCAGTGCATTCTGCTTGCGTAGTGTTCAAAGAAAGTACATTAATGGTGATATGCGTGAGGATAAAGAAGAGGCTTCAGGGATGGATAATGCAGCCAATTGGAGGTCTGAGGATTGGTAGATCTAGTATTCTAGCCGTGAAGCAGTAGTAAGATAACGAAGCAGTTGTTTGAAATAGCCCAAGCTGCCTGGACTATCAACCATCAATGTTGGCTGGTAGTCATTAAAACACGTGGGAAGTAGTTGGTAAAATTGCGATGCTGGTGGTTGCCTGGGGAGAAAATTTTGCTGTGAAAGTGTGCAAGAAAATGACCAAAATATCAGGCCTCCAAGTGATGAGGGTAGTTTGAGTTGAGCCGTAATGACGCTGGAATCTGTCAGGCTGGCAAAGGAAAGGCGAAGTTTTGGTAGCAGGAGATTTGAAAGAGGTGAAGAAGCAGAGCAAGAGACCAAGAAATTGGGTTTTAACGATGTATTATTAAATTATGGGGTGGTTGAGTGAGTGTGATGAATTTTAAATTTGGGTAAATGGTGCTAGTTACGTATAAGTAGTAGATACATTAAAGTTGTTGCAAAATTTGCTCTTCGTCTCAAGTTGTGTGGTTTCTGTGGTACTATAGGGTTTGGAGTGCGTTGTGTGAATATGAAAATTCGAATTTCTGTTCAGAATGAAGGTGAGAGAGATTGAAATAAAAGAAGAAGGAGACAACGACATTGATAAGTGAAATAGATTACGTTATAGCGTCGACAGGGACAGAAATGTGATTGGAGAAGCAGTAGGGGGGGTTGAAGGCGATGATCTTTAGACGGCAGAAGACAAGGTTGGTGGTGTATAACTTGCAAGTAGAAAACATGGTTGTGAAAAAAATGTAATAATGATAACGTGAATTCTGTGAAGGACAAGGCATTACGTGGAGAAAGGTTTATTACTTTGACTTGGTGTGATGGATGAGGTAGCTGGGGTGAAATTCAGCGATATGTGAGTGCCAGAACATGGAGTGGGGGAAGATCATAAATTTCTTCGGTTTGTAGGAATTTGTCGGAATGTGCTACAGCTCGTACGTGTGTGAAAGTTTACATTCGCCAAGATGGATTTATGTAGCTTAAATGAAGCTCAGAGACAGAGAAAAAGAACAAGTCGAGTAGAGAGTGGATAGTTTAGGGGTGTTTTTCTGCCTGGTGACTATTTGGCGGCATTAATTTCGTGGAGTTTTAAAAAAGACTGTGTATGAAATTAAATTCTGTGAGAAGAGAGAGACGAGGGTTTTTTGTTTTAAAAATGCTTTCCACTGCCGCGGGCCTGTTTTAATTTGGGAAAAATGGAGGAAACAATGTTTTTTTGAATCTGGATATAGAATTCTGCAATAAATGCATGGAATATAACCTTGTTGTTTTTCATTTCAGCTTCCCGAATTCGTTATGAAATCACCAAAGGTAATGCTGGTGGTGCGTTTGCCGTGAAGAATATGACCGGAGCTATTTACGTGGCGGG
>JAQGBJ010002307.1:0-17098 GCA_034698345.1 Sphaeridia pumilis
AACTGATAAATGATGGAATCCTTCTCGAGATAAGGTTGAACGTAGCAGGCTCTTGTACAAAAGACTTTGCCTTGTACTGTCCAGTAGTCGTCTTGATGTCTAACGTCTGTCTTACAGTTTATGCACATTATCTTTTTTACCCTGGCTAAATAACTCGAAGGTCTCGGTTTCGTGCTATATATGTACCTTATTACAGATGTGGTTGAACTTGAAGCAGCAACAACCTTGGCTGAGCCGAGAACCTTCATCTTGAGAGCCGAGTGTGTACTGACTACGAGAGATGCGGTCCCATAACAATAAAATAGACAATGTGGAGGAAACCAATTCTTTATTGTACCAATGAAGATGAACAAAATTTGTAGTGTGATTTTCAACAGCAATAAGCAGGATGGAAGAAGAATTTAAAGGGAAGCAAGTTTAAAAGGAAAAAGATTATTTGTAGGCAAAAGCCTTGTTCATCAGGAAGCGGTCACTATAAGACCTAGCCTTGTCGACGTGTCCCTTCTTGTATTGACCTCCACGACCTCGGCGGGCGAAATTTCCGCGGAAGTTTCCTCCGTAGGTTGGAGGTTGGGGCTCGCGAGGCTTGGGCTTCGTCAGCTTCAAGACAGTCTGAACGTCCTTGTAGAATTCTTGCGGTATCTTTTGAGACACGGCTTCTCCGTTATGGACGCGGCAAATGTAGGAGCTGGAGAATTACAAAGTTTCAAATTAATATGGTACTGTAATGGCGTGTAAACTCAAAGTTTGAAAACAACTTACGAAATTTCCTTGGTTGGAGGGTCAAAGGTCTCTATAACCCAGGCCTTTCCATCTTCAATGCAGTAAGCGTAGCCACCGGTCAATGCTTCCACAGTCGGCTTCCCAATCCACATTCTCTGTTGAGTCGGGTAGGTCAGCTTGTGGCCTTCAAAGTAGGAGATTCCAGACTTTCGGTCCACTCTCTGCAAATCCTCGAAGCTCTCATCGATGCACGCGTCCAGAGTGCGGCATGTCGTCACCCAGTGGTACTCGCTCTTGTACTCCTTGTTGGACCAGTAGGCCCTGCAAAAAGTCCAAAGGTCAAGGGTTAGGAAGATAAAAAAAATGGAAGAATATATTTTATTGACACATACCAGTCTTGAGTTGCAGTTTCACGTTCGCGGAACCACACCTTGGTCCCACTGATTCTCTTCACCCCGATAATCCACGAGTTGTCCTTGGTAAAGTAGTTTTTATGACCTGGGTTGTCTTCCGGCTTGATACCGTCCTTTTCGTCGTTGGTTGGAGCGCTAATGTTGCTCATGTCCACGGTGCTAGGAAGCTTCCGCGGGGCAGTTGTAGACTTTTTAGGATGTGGTGTTGGAAATTGGTCCTTTGAGTCGACCCGAATGAAAGTTCGCTTGGGCTCCTCGACGACATCGGCCATCTCGTCCAGGGAATCCTGCGAGTTCTGGTCCATGGCCCTCAAGATTGAATTGTCCTCTTCAAAGACAGTCACGTCAGGTTCCTCAGTCGGTGGCACTTCGGTCGCTGGAGGAGCTTCGGCTGGCTTGATGTTTTCGGCGTTGCGTTTGGCTCGAGCGGCTACCTTGATGTCCTCTGCAGAAGCCAGGCGCTTCAGCTTGGTCTTGAGTCGATTTCCGGCTTTTCCGGCGAGCTTTGCCCTTGGCTTGGCGAGAGGCTTATGTCGTCCGCTTCTCCGGCGAGAAACGTACGGAGTAGGTTCCTCCGGCGAGGAAACTTCCGTCGTGTCGGCGAGTCCGGGTGACACCTCGGCAGAGCTTGGCTCAGTTGGGACAACGAACGAATCGTCGTCGTAAGCAGAGCCCGAAGTTGACAAATCAGCCGTCGTATCCATGTCCTCAGGCGACGAGTCCACTCGTACAGGCTTGTTGCGGAGAGAGCTTCGAGTCCCATAGCGGCTAGCCATATCGAAAACGTTTGAAACGTTTTGTCGAGTTTTGAGAAACGTTGGTTGAAAAGTTTGGTGGTAGAAAACTTGCTTGAAGCAGTTTGATCGCTGTTCCGAAACGGAATGAGTTTGAAAACGGTTGCGCATCACCTTTTATCCCGATTCGGAGCTGAGAGGAGATCATTCTGTAGCAAAACTTTGATCAGTGAACATGAACGGAAAGCAGGTGAGTGCTCATTTCAATATATTTTAATTTTTCTCCGTAACGTAATTCTCCGATCAAACGTAATCATTTTTTTGATTTGTAGTTCTGTTGCGTCCAGTGCCCGTACTCAACGACTCGGCGCACATCCCTCCAAAAACATGTGAAACAGCAGCATTCACAGCAGGTGAGTAGTTTTTCGGCCCCCTCCCGTTTGATAGTCGTAAAACGTTGGTTCATGTTATATTGTGTAGTTTCAGTGCCGCCTCTGCCCTTTCTCAAACACCAAAAGTCTGGATAAACACATGCTCATCAAGCACCCTGAAAATGTAAAGAAGGTAAGTACTCATCCCCTTTAGCTTGTTCCAGTGACATAAGAAGCTGGATTAATGTTTTATTCTGTAGTTCCAGTGCACCTACTGCAAGTTTTCGACAACCCACCGGAAAGCTCTCGATAGGCACGTGAGCCTACGTCATGAATGTGGCGGGTGTGGCCTTTCTTTCACCCGAATCCTCAGGCACAAGTGCAAGGGTTGGTCTGCTCCAAAAAACAAGAAATGCTCCTCCTGCAGCAAGGTATTTCAGCGCTTGGGAAGCCACCGTTGCCGCGAGGCCCAAACAGGTGGAGGAGAACAAGAGACAGAAATCTTTGGTAAACTAACTTTAACCAAAGCTTCACAAGGCGGGAAAATGCTCACCTACAGCCACTACAACGAAGATCCGACGCTGCTGGACGTTCCAAAAGTTTGGTCAGTTTTGGACACGGACATTACGGCGTTGCTAAAGTATTTTGTGAATTTACAAAAAGGAATCAGGGTAGAATTCGGCATTGAGGTTATGATGGTAAATCCCGTCAAAGATGAAGAATTCACGACATACTTACGCTCAGGTTACATTATTCTCATGCATGAGAATTTCATTCCAGGCGTTATAGTACGAGGGACAAGTTTTATAGATAACTCACTCGTTAACTTTAATGAGAAGGGAAGTGGCAGCACGTTAGTCAAGATTATTAGATTTGACGTGATGATTACTCCGTTCAAGCCGTTACGCGGCAGAGGCTGGTTCGAGTTGCCAAAACACTTGAAAAATCGTAGAGGCTTGGTCTATATTCCAGGGACAAACAACCAATGCTGGCGTTATGCCTTTTTAGCCGGTATGCATTTTCTCGACAAGGAAATACAGGAGTTGGACAATCGCAAGAGGCATACGTGTGATACATACGACAAATTCGCAGAGAGATACAATTTCAGCTCTATCAAATATCCAGTAGAGATATCTTCTGTAGCCAAGTTTGAGGTAGATAATAATGTAGGAATATGCATCTACGGCTTTGACAAAGAAGCTTCTGAAAATCCAATTCATCCGTTGAGAGTGTCAGATATAAAGTACGAGAATACTGTGCAAATGCTGTACACAGATAACCATTACATAGCGATTCATAGTTTGTCAGCATTGTTAGGCAGCAGGGGTGGGTATGTACAATATGTTTGTAAATTTTGCTTGTGCTCGTTTACTGTAAAGGATCGGTTTGATAATCATGTCAAAGTTTGCGCAGGGTTTGGGGCTACGGCGGTACACTTGATGCCCTTGAATGAAGACGGTACTGTCCCAAAAATGGAGTTTCTAGACTATGAGAAAACAATGAGGTTTCCTGCTCATATTTTTGCCGATTTCGAGTGTCTTTCGGTCCCTGTAAGTAAAAAGTTTGGGCAGAGTACGGTGGTGGAAACAGAGTTGCGTCCATGTAGCATAGGGATGCTGTTGGTACATGGAAGTTATGAGCCAGAATATTTCGAGTACTGGGGTCCAGACGCTGCTGAGGTTTTCATAGACAAAGCTTTAGAGTGGAGCGACAGGGTAATTTCAGAGCTGGGACAGGATGATTCAGGGTACTTGTTGGATAGTTTTGACGAACGAGAAGTACAAAAGGCCGACAGGTGTAACTTTTGTGACAGACCTTTTAGTAAAAATGTGCCAAAGGTGCGCCATCATCTTCATAGGCAGTTCTATCAGGACGATGATCATCACAATGGTCTAGCGGCAATAACGTGTCAAGGTTGCAATTTGAAGCTAAAGCCCAAGAAACATGTACCAGTGGTGTTTCATAATCTGTCAGGGTTTGACGCCAAGCTCATCACAAAATACGCACTAGGTCACGAAGACGTTGAAGAGGTACAAGTGTTTCCTACAAACTCTGAGAAATTTTCTGCCATTTGGATTGACAGAGTTCTGAAAATTATTGATAGTCTGGGCAAACTAGGAGGTGGGTTAGATGCTTTGATCAAGTCAGCAAAGGCACGAAGTGGCGCAGGGTTCTTCAAGCTGACAAAGAATTACTTTCAAAACAAATATGGGCTCACTGACAGCCAGTTTGACCAGGTGATGAGTAAGCAGGTGTTTTGTTATAGCTATGTTGACTCTTTTGAGCGGCTGGAGGAGAGAGATGTGCCAGATATCAAGTGGTTCTATAATCAGCTTGAAGAGAGAGCAGCCACGGTGGAAGAATATGAACATTTCAAGCATGTGTATAATCTTTTTCAATGCAATAAGCTAGGCGACTACTACGCTATTTACTTGGCTTTTGACGTTTTTGCTTTGGCTGACTTGTACATGGCTCACTCTGACGCATGTCATTCTTCTTATGGACTTGACGTGAGTCATTTCTTGACTCCTAGTTCTTACTCTTATGCTGCTTTAATGTACACTAGCAGACTTAAACTGGACTATGTAACGGATATAGATTTGGCCTTGTTCTGTAGAGAAGCAACTGTTGGTGGCGTGGTTCTTCAGAATGTAAAAAAGATTGAAGCTAATATGCCTGGCTTGAAAAATTATGACCCAGAGAAGCCTAGATTCCAGGCCCTTTACCTGGACGTGGCTTCGCTCTATGGGAGTGTGATGGTTGGTCCTTTGCCCAAGGGAAATTTCAAGCGTCTCATCCAAAAAGACCTTGATGACCTTTGCGCCAACGACTTTGCCAAGTTGAGGTCGCCAAGACAGGACGGAACAGCTTACTTTTTGCGTGTGGACTGTCATTGCCCACCAAACCGCCAAGATGATCTTCTTGATATGCCCTTGTTCCCGATAAAGTATGCTGTTCAATCGGACGATGTTTCCGAACTTCAACTAGATCAAATTCAGTCCATTTATGGCGGCAAAATTCCCAACAATGAGCGTGTGGCGTGCACATTTTTCAAAATTCGTAATTATCCTGTTCATAGCCAATACCTTGCTATTGCATTGGCTTTAGGCTATGTCATTGACAAGGTGACGGATGGTTGGTCGTTTTCTGAAGCGCCAATTTTCAAGTCTTATGTAGAAGGTAACGTTGCAAAGCGGGCAGCGTCTACTTGCTCTATCGCTTCAGCTGCTTTTAAGCTAAACACGAACTGTCTTTGGGGCTTCACTATTCTGGATTTATTTCGTCGTGCCGACGTCCGCATTGCTCGATCACCAAAAGACCTCGAGCGACATCTTAATAACCCACTCTTATCATCGGTCACAGAGGTCAGCGACAAAGTGTCGATCGTATCGTTGAAGAAACGGTCGGTTGATTACGTGTTCCCAACATATATCGGCGTCTGTGTCCTCCAACGGAGTAAATGGCTAATGGCTCATCTGATATACGAGCGGACAAAATTCGGAGTTTTTCGGGACAGATTCTGTAAGCTGGCGTACTCAGATACGGATTCCGGGGTATTTTTAATAGCTTTAAAACCCGGGGAAGATAACGTGTACCATTTACTGAAGGGACAGGACTTTATGGACTGCTCGACATTCCCAAAAGACCATCCCTGTTATGACGATAGGAATCGAGGTAGAGTTGGAGTGTGGAAAGACGAGATTGGAGAAAGGTTGATTGAAAAGGCAATTTTTCTGTCGGCTAAATCTTACTGCATCAGATTAGCGGACGGTTCCGAAACTTTGAGGGCTAAAGGAGTACGTCGTTACAAGCACAAAATCCTAAACTATGACATGTACGAAGAAGTTTTAGAAACGGACACAAGCAAAAATTTGTCAATGTACGCAATCAGGAGTTTTCAGCATACATTGTATGTTTGTAAGGTTACTAAAACCGCTTTGACTTCTCTAAACCTTAAAGCTCATTTTGAGAACAAATATTACAGTAAACCTTTCGGTCATTATAGTTTAGTTAAAGATAAGTGCGATTGTGCACACTGTGTTGGTTTTAGTTTTAGATTGGCCCCGGCCGACATGTAATTGTAATAGATTAGGATCAATGTAAATAAAGAGATGTACTATATGCACTATATGTAATACAAGAATCATCGTTAACGAAATCGTTAAAATCGACTTTCGAAGGAGGTTGTGATATACGTCTTGTAGCGCTTTTCAAGCGCTTTCGAATGGTATAAAAACGAGGTCACCTTCCTGCATGCGGTTTTGAGATAATTTCGATAAACGATGGGCATAACGTTTTGGTTCATACTTTCCGCTTCGCTGAACGTTTGTGAACGTTTTATAAGTCATAATGTACGTTTCAAATCGTCAGTTTAGCAATTGCCATCATGGAAGAAGTAACGTTTGATTTTAGACTTCAATCTCCGTTCTCATGTGTTGTGGTCGGGCCTAGTATGTGTGGCAAGACCCACTGGATTTTCGAGGTAATTAAAAACCGCAAAGAATGGATTACCGGGCCCGTCTCAAAAGTTGTTTACGTACATTACAAGTTCAACAAGGAGTTGCAAGATCTAGCAACCGACCCTGACGTTATTTTGGTCGAGTCCATAGCTGAAGCCCAAGCCCATATTGCTCCCAACATTCTTTTGGTAGTCGATGATCAGCTTGGAACCATTAGCGACGACAAGGAAGCATACAAAACCATTGTCGATTATTTCATTCGTGGTTGTCATCACATTGGGTTCAATTGTATTTTGTCCATGCAAAAAGCGTTTAATCCTAAAACCAAAATCATTGTCGACAACGCTTCATACACAGCACTGTTTTTGAACTGTAGAGATAAATCTGTAATCTCCTACATTGGGCGCCAATTTTGTCCAACGAACGTGAAATTTCTCCAAGACGCTTATACAAAAGCAACCTCAGAGCCCCACGGGTATCTTTGGTTAGACTGTCGTGTTCAGACTCCAAATAAATTACGAGTTCGAAATTTTATTTTCCCGCGTGAAAATTCAATGGTATACACGGAATTATGAAAGATTTGATGGAAACTCTTCAACGTATTGAAAACGCTCAAGATTTTCAAACGTTTGTTCAGTCGTTAAATGATGATCAAACACAGTGTTTACTCGAGTGTCTCATCAATCGTTCAAACAATAAAAGACGATCTTCCTTTTGTAGGAATTTTTCATTAGTGAAAAGAGCGGTCATTGTAATTTTACAGTGTGCCCTTTGTATTTACAATCGAAACGTTTTGTGATGGCGAAGGAGTGGGTTTTGTTGTCTACTGACAGATACAATTATCTTGCAGGTACAAAAGAGGTGGAAGAAGAATCTGAAATTGATTTTGCGTCGTTACTACCTCCAAAATTACAACAAAAAGGTCGATTGTTGTTGAATCTGATTAGAATCAATCCGCGTGTGAAAATTGCTCCTGACGGTGTAATTGTTTACAGAAATAAAAAGCTTTTGGGATCCCACATTACTGACCTTTTACAAATATCACTGCAACCGGGTTTCAAAAGAAAGTGCCTTGTCAGAAACATTAAAGAATTTTCTCAAATTATAAGGGAGAGCAACGTTCCCAGATATTTATTGTCTTCCACCTTTATTGATTTAGCCCAACGGTGCAATGTATAAGAATATTTATTTGGACCCTAAAAAGCCGGGGTCTCTGGGAGGTGTGAATCGTTTTATAAAAAATCAAAAGATTGAAAACCCGGACCTGGTCAAGCAAGAACTTGAAGAACTGGATGAATACAATCTTTTCAAGCCAATTAGCAGGAAATTTCGACGTCGAAAGATGATATCTCAAGGACCAAACGATATTTGGGCGTCTGATATAAAGATTCTATCACGTTACAAAAATAAACGCGGTAATGGACGTAAATCTTGTTTTGTGGTCTATGTTGACTTTTTTAGCAAAAAATTGTACCTAAGAGCTCTTCGAAATAAAGGTGCTAAAGAGATGGCGGAGGCACTTGAAAGTGTTATTCAAGAGGCGGGAACCTCTCCATCCAAATTGAATTCTGACAGAGGTAAAGAGTACTCTAATGGACAAATGGCTAAGGTGTTAAAAAAACACAATATAAAGCTATACCACACACACAGTATCATCAAGTCCGCAATTGCTGAAGCTGCCATAAAAGATGTCATGGGAAAAATTGGAAGGTTGTGGGTGAAGAACAGAAACAACGTTTGGTATCCATACTTATCGGACATTGCCGATTCCATAAATAATGAAATACATTCAAGTACCGGATATCGACCTAATGATGTGGGACCAGATAACCAAGATGAAATTTGGAACAGAATGTTCAGAGAAACTGTGCAAGCACCACGAGAAAAGCCAAAGTATAAAATAAACGATTACGTCAGAATTAGTAAGAGCAAGTTGGGAGCATTTCATAAAGGATATCTCGGTAGATGGACAAACGAAGTTCGAAGAATTCGAAACGTTCGAGCCACTATTCCCGTGACTTACGAGCTGGAAGGACTTGTAGGAACGTTCTACGAACCCGAATTACAAAGAGCTCATAATGCCTGAATTTACTGTGACAATTAACTCGTCGGAAGGAGAGATCCTGCCCGACAAAGGTTTCACGTGTAGGTTAGTGAGACCGTTGGAGTTTGACAGACCTTACGCCGTTGCATTACAATCAATTGCTTATACCTCTGTGCAAAATCCGAGGCTGTTTTTTGGAGACGAAGGAGTGGGCTGGCTCAGCCTTGACTATGGTGACACTGATATACAGACTGAAACGTTTTACAAATATTCGCTAGATGTTGTGAAATTTATCGGATATTTAAACTTTGCTCTGGAAGAAAAGAAGCTTTGGATTACAATCGCCATGAAATTTCAGGCCGATGGCAGTACAGTGGTTGAACTAGAAAACGATATCCCCTGCCGGGTAACCCTTGACCCGGCGTTGGCTGAAATGCTGGGATTCGAAAAGAATACTTTCCTCTTTGGTAAAACGTTAGCTGTCCGACCCGTGTCAAAAGAACTATTTGCAAAAATCCCCCTGAAAACAGCAATGGACATTAGTGTAGCCCGCCCATCGGAAATTATTTATTTGGACGTTGAAGAGCCAACAAGTTATACTATGGACGCCCTTTTGAATAGCATCAATCGGCAACTCCGTACAAAAGACATTGAAATGACAACATCACCAAGCTTTGAACTGGAATTTGAAAGTCCAAAAACAGTGTTCCTATCGCTTGGGCCAGAGCTTGAAAAAGTGCTTGGATTCCGACACACAACCCTGAAAGCGGGCGAAAAATCCAAAAGACAAGCCCGCGCTAATTTGCAACACGGAACAAAGCTGATGATTGTGAAATCAAGTTTACTAAAGGCTTACCAATACGGCAAAAACCTTGCTCAAGTATTGAAAACAGTGCTGCCACCCAAAGAAGAAGCTCAGCAGTTGGTTTATTTCAACCCACTGGAGTATTTTGAAGTTGGCGATAGGCGATTCGAAGAAATTACCATAAAAATTGAAGACGAAAACGGAGATCCGTATAATTTCAATGGCTACCCATTGACACTCACATTACGTTTTCGAGAGCTTTAAAACGTTTTTAGAAAAACGTTATTCTCTGTCATAAACGTTTCAAGTTCAGTTATCAAACCGCGCTCGTCCGAGCAACACCATGGATCCCAGCGATATCAAAGAACAAGTAGAGTGTGACCAAGACACCTGCCATATTCGACCAATTCAACAAGGAGGAGGACTTTTTGGTGCACCTTCAACTTCATACGGCGTACCTGTAGGTCGTCAAAGAGTGACAACGCGAAGACCGCGTCGAAGACGTCAGACTAGAGTATTGGTTGGGGCAGGAAAAAGGCGAGGAAGAAGAATTAAACGGAAGCGAACTGTTAAGCGTCGCAATGGAAGAAGAAACCAAGCCACGTACTTTTGATCAACAATTTGTTTACGCCAGTAAACTAGATTTTTCGCCATCTACAGACTATGTAGATGTGTCAACAGAATTTTGTGAAACTCTAACCTATCGTCCAATCAATAGCATTTCCAATGACACTTCCCTCATTGAGTTTGACCTTCCCGCATGTGAATCCGGCTTTATGGACTTGACTGAGCTTACATTACATGTGCGTCTTAAACTGACCAACAAGGATGATACAGCTATACCAGAAGACATTGTTTGCCTAGCAAACAATACAATTCATAGTTTATGGAAAAATGTCCAAATCTTGGCAAACGACCGAATACTGGCGAGTTCTGAAGGCTATTATGCATACCAGGCTTTGTTGTACCAATTACTCAATAGAGAAGAAGAAAATTTAGCCGCCGGATTCTACGTCGAGACCGGAACAGGTGAACCCAGCACTGCAGAAGTTCAGAAGCGAAAAAATTACTTTATCGGCAGTAAAGAAGTTGAGTTTGCTGATAAACTCATCACCGACCTATCCTCGTTGAAAAGACTACTTCCAAACAAGGTTGCACTTAAGCTACGCCTGGAACGAAATCCTATGGAGTTTGTCGTCTTGGCTCCCGAAAATAACAGAACAGCAGCAGGTGGATCGAAAGTATCTGTCAAGGACTATAAACTTGTACTCACAGATTGCTTCATCACTATACCCAAGTATACGCTGAGCTCTACAGTGCAAAGTTCAGTTTTATCTGTCCTCAACTCGAAAACAATTGCATTTGATATTAGCCAAACTGTCGTCAAAAGCCTCGCCATCCCCAGTAGCAGCTTTACCATGGCAATCGACCGCCTTTTTGTTGGACCCTTGCCTCAAAAACTTTTGATCGCTTTTGTAGATGCATCAAGTTATCGCGGAGACGTGAACAAGAACCCTTTCGGGTTTAACAATATGAAACTCACCAAATTAGTGTGTGCTATTGACGAGAATCAAAGTGTGACCCGTATTAATACATATGACTTTACCAATGAAAAGACCCTCGCCGGTTATTTGGATTTTGTGAAAACAACAGGCATCAAGACCGAGAAAATTATAAACAAG
The DNA here is from genome assembly GCA_034698345.1 of Sphaeridia pumilis. NCBI lineage: Eukaryota > Metazoa > Arthropoda > Collembola > Symphypleona > Sminthurididae > Sphaeridia > Sphaeridia pumilis. The sequence continues at coordinate 11,233 of JAQGBJ010002307.1, forward strand.
GAAACCTGGGTCGCTGGAAAAACAATATTTGCTTTTGACATTGAGAATACTTTGGACCGGAATTTTAAACCCCTGAGTCATAACGGAACAATACGTGTTGAAGCGACTTTTAGTGCCGCCACCGTCCTCCCCATGATTTGCCTTTTCTTTGGAATATATACCAACAGCAAGCTGTATATGAATAATCAACGTCAATTTTCTTACTAACATGAACACAATAGAAATATTAGATATTCTGGACCGAACGCTTTGCTGTAGCAAAGCCAAGACATGGGATTGTGTTTCCGCTGATATGTTGACTCCAGCCTTGTTCCAAGAAAAGCCTTGTTGTGTCGTTTTTAATACAGCGGCGTCAAATGACCCAAGCGGTGGAATGCACTGGCTGTGCCTCGTTGCAACCGACAAAACATTAATTTTTTTCGATAGCTATGGAGAAAAGCCATCTTATTATGGCTTTGATATCAAGGCCAAACAAAAGACTGTCAGTTTACAAGGGAACAGTAACTACTGTGGAATTTACTGTGTATTGTTTTGTCTCCATATCATGAGAGGGGGAACATTGGAATCATTTTATAGATTATTTAGCCGGGACCGGAGAAGTAATGATAAAAAAGCTTTCATTTGGTTCCGGAACCTTAAAAGCTGCAGACGAAAGGGAAGAAAGAAAAAGTGCATCAGTCAGAGCTGTGATTACCGAAGATGAAAATTTTATTGTTGCTAGCCCTCGTATGGGCTGTTTACAGTTTGGATTGTCAAACTTGTGTTGAAAAGAACAAGTCATTCTACATCATGAAGGACGGGCGCACTAGGTGTGAATTTCCAGGTCGGGTCCGCACCGCATACAAGTTGAGAGCAAGCAATCAGATTGATTGTATCGCTGAGGCAGGTCAGTTTCTTTTGAAGTGTTTACATTGGAATAATGCATCTCTTTTGTCAGTCTCTTGCTAACAAGTGCTTTTATTGACAGACGAGATTACCAAACTTCTGTCTCGGCCCACTCTGCCTCCTGTCATGACTCGACAAAAGCCGAAAACCACACCAGCCCCAGTAGCCGTGAGAGCACCTGTTACCGACGCACCTGAACCTGCCTCAACAAGTACTTTGCCTGAAGCTACAACGGTTGAATTTGCCCCATCAATTGTCTATGACGAGCCTGGGACCACCCTTGCGCCTGTCGAGGAAACTACGGTAATTCAAGTCGGAGCGGATGAGACCTTTGTAACTGTAGGAACTGCCAACGTTACAATCGAGACTGAGCAGCCGTCCGAGCCTTCCGTGGTAACAATCGAAACACCAACAACAACTGTTGAAGTGACTAGACATGCCGAGCTGACCCCACCACCAGTTGTTCGAACCAACCGTCAAATTCGTAAACAAGTGAGTATCTGAAAGCTTTTTCTTGCTTTTCAATATATCGAGTGTTATCTGATGAAAACTATTTCTAATGTTATAGCCTGAAGCCCACAACCGGCGTATGAAGCGATCCAAATGCCATCTTCTCAACATCTCCGCACGTCGTCCCGAGCTACTGACTGAAAAAGACCGAGACTGGATAAGTGGTAATCCCGACTTATTTGATCCCGTTGGCTGCGCTGCTGCTGGAGTACAATTGAAAAACATTGAAAAGATTGAAGAACTTTACTTGTAATTTGAAATAAATTATTCGAAGAACCGATACCCATTTGTTTGACTCGTTTCATTTAATTATGTAGATTACATTGCCAGCATTTTTCAACTGGCTAATGGCTATTGGATTAGATAACTAGCTTACTACAAGCTTTTGCGTTTGCCAGCTTATTTCAACTGGCTGTGATTAACAGGAACAATATGATTAGTGGAATTACTTCAAGTTGTTGAGACATTGCCAGCATTTTTATTACACTGGCTTGAATTGACAGGTACAATTGCATGAGTAAAATTACTTGATATTACAAGTTTTTGATAGAAATTGCCAGCATTTTATTCGACTGGCTGTGATTAACAGATACACTTTGATTAGTAGAATTACTTCAAGTTGTTGAGACATTGCCAGTATTTTATTTTACTGGCTTGAGTTGACAGGTACAAGTAGTGGCTTAGCATACATAGGGAATCGTTTCCAGCGTTTCTTATTACACTGGCCAAAGAGATCATTGGTAAAATTATTCATAATTGCGGTAGCTTCATCGTTTAGACAAAGCATTGGTGTAGTACATTAAGAGGTAAGAAAATCACAATCAGTAACATGTTGAATAGTTAGCATAATTAAGGAGGTGTCACGGTTTGTCCTTCCGTGGATAAAACAACTTCTTGATTACATTTGCCGTTCACCAAGAAGGTTTGATGTATAAAACAAATATGGTTGTTAGCTTGACCAAGCCGGTTGTAGTATTGAGCACACTCAGAATCTTTCATGTGGAACTCAAAATCATGTCGAACGCAGAAATGTCCACAAAAAACACAATAATTGATTGCGGTAGATCCAGTGCCTATGATCAGCTTTGGCGACAACAGCATTCCAAACTGTTTTCCTTTGTAGAGATGATGGATGGCGGCTTTCACGGACTTCTTCTTTGGGTTCAGCTGTGTACGCTGCAGGCGGTTCTTCAAGTTCTCGTGTACATCGAGAACCTGAATCAGAATGTCCCTGGCATTCATTTTTGGCTACGAAACAAACAATGTTATAAAGTCATTTCAAAGTTTAGAAATTGCATTTCCGAATTGAGTAATGAAATATTTCCTCCAAAAATTAAACGAAAGACTCACCTCGCCAGGAGCTGGAATCGGTCGTGTCACTGGCTCCGGTTGAGCTAGCTCTACCAGCTGTGGTCTCTTTGGGTCCAAAGGATGTCCCTTGTCCCTCCGTTTTTGTATGTCGTGCTCGCAGAGGCAATACTGTAATTGAATCAAACATTAAATCGGTCCTAAGCTCTAGCCTTGCCTACAGTGAAATCGGTTCGAGTTTTTCAAAAGCCCATTCTTCATAATCGGTTTGACTGATTTCATGATTTTCGATACATGTTTCCAAGTTTTAAAAATGATTTAAAAACTATATACTTACCATCCGTGGTACTAGTGGGTTTGCCTTGGGCCAAGGTTGATAAGCATAACCCAGCTCCTCACCTTCTGCGATATCCTTGATCGCCTTCAGACCAACGTGGGTAGAAGTGTCCGTGTAGATGAACACCATCAGAAGATTGGGACGACAACTATGTTGTATGAATCTGCCTAGAATATAGAGTCAATTACAAAATTTAATACGGGAGCTGTTGGAATTTGATCCGCTATTGCTACAGGAGAAAAGTCGTTCAAATGCTGTTAACTGTGTGTCATTCAGGAGAAAAGTCGTTCAAATGCTGTAAGCTTTTGTGTACAAAAGTGTCATAATTGCTTGTCATACAGGAGAAGAGTCGTTCAAATGTTAAAGTTTGATGAAACAAAAAGAATGAAAAAACTGGTACTTACTAATATTACCCATCTTCTCCGCATCAACTACGAGCCTCCCTGGCAGATCCGCACTGTAGTGGTTACTGTAGCCACGCTCATCGCCTTCCCGCTTGACATCATCCAATCTTCTAATTTCACCTACATACTCACAAAGGACAATGCCAGTTGGAATTGCGTGAGCGGCCTTCACGGTGTACCTCCTGGCATCAGGATATTCAAACATCTACAATGAAAAATAGAATTAGAAAAACGTAAATTGGAATATATTCAAGCATTAATCATATCACAGGTATTTTAAAACTTACCATGACATACTCGAATTTAGTAGCAAGTGCTTCAGCCTGATTGTTTGCGCAATTATGTCCACACCTGGCTGAACACACTATCCCCCTCTGTCGGCATGGGCAAGAATCGTTGTGGCATCCGTCCCGACATTGACATCTGCTCTTCAACACTGATTTTGTAATTGGGGAAGGAAGGCCAAAATCTAAAACACACATAAAAGTGTCATTTTGTGACTGCATTTGTAAGGTTTGTCGCCAGTGTGAGCTCAAGCATCCAAAGCCTACTGAGTTATATGCATAGCTACAAGCTACTTTTTGCCAGAATTTTCTTGCCTGCATTTGAATGGTCGTTCGCTAGTATTTTCACATGTTTTCCGTTAGCATGAGAAAATTTTAGCAGCGTAGTCACACTGTTTGCACTTGAAAGGCTTTTCGCCAGAATGAAATTTTCATCAAAGGCTGTGAATGACTATCGTGTTTTTGAATTTGGTGTTGCACTTGTTGCACTCGTAAGAACTTTTGTCGTCATGTGTCAAGTTAAGGCGAATTCTTTGATTGCTGAAAAAATTTCCTGACGTTTACTAATGTACAAAAGGTTGCGCGACTATCATTTGAACAAAAACCTGGGACTTGCCAATTCAGTGGAACCTAATCTCAAGGCATGAACTTCGAACTGTTTCCAGCGAAGAGCATCGAAATCTACACACGTGCTCTTGCTAATGGCTTTCAACAAAACTATAAGCTACCAAGCGCAAGTCGCACAAATGACAATCACCAACTATGGCTTTCTTGAACCATTATTTACTGAAGCAAAACCTGTTGTTTGGACTCTACTTTGAAGTTGACGGGGAATAATTCCAAGAACTGGAATCATTGGAGACACCTTTGATTAGCACGATAGCAAATTCCGAAAATGGGTCACACTTTGTTGGCTACACGGTAAACTGGTTCTGCAGCCTCAGAACAATAAAGTGCCTTCAATCTGGCAGTTACGTCCTTACTTGGTTAAACTGTCCTACAAATTTGACCGTAAGTTACTGGGAAACTCTCGTCAGTGTCATGAACAAGGCCTGCGATAATGGTCGTCTCGTTGGTTTGAGTCAAAATGAGAATGACAAATACAAAAATCTGTTTCTACTACAAGTGTGAATCCTGCTACATTTTAAATTAGCTTGTCACCAGCAGCATTAACTAGCATGTTTTCTAAATCATGTTGACATTAATCAGCCATTTTGACTCTTTGGCAAGCTAAAGAAGCTGATTTTGAATCGGTGTGAATCAAAAGGTGGAAGAACAAGACGATCATGACATGTCAAAAGAGTAAATCTGATTCACGTAATAGAATGTGCATAATGCAGCCTGACTTTTGAGAGCCTGAATTTTTGAGATCTAGGACTTACTTGATTGAAGATCGAACGGAGATATATTTTGATATATCGCTCGGAGCCTTTCACGTTCTTCATTTTTCTGCTGCTGACTATCAAAAGGGTAATACACTGGGCGGCTCGCCATTATATTAAATGAGATCAAAAATGGACTGATTTAAACAATCACAACACTGTCAGAACAGGTCAAATTCCATAATCAGTATTACTCCAGTCCCGGCGACTGCACAAAACTAGTCTGAAATCTGGACAAATTTGAAAAGCTGTCCGAAAAGAAGTTTCACTTTGTAAACTTGATAAAAATGGAATCCATCAAACTCCGAAACTGGACGAAATGAGAGAACGGGGAATGCTCAATTGGATCAAGTCTTGCCACTTTTCCGATGATAACAACACAAATTCAGTCGTCTTAACAATCGTTACGTAACACCAAGTTTTGATGGCCGTTAACAGCTTTTGATGAGCGTTAAACTGTCCCCACAAAATTCTTGCTCTCAACTGGAGGAGATCAGATGAGCAAAACAAAAATGAGGCTCACAACAATGTAAATGAGGCGACAGGAGACGGCTGGAGTCGCGTCCCCTCCGCCGGCCTCTTAACATTAAACGCCATCTGTTTTTTATGCAAGTAAGCATAGCCCCCTGAGGGCATTGATGCATTGCGTTTGTTGACTTCTTTATGCCCTCAGGGAATGATCGCTAAGGACGGCTAAAATTTACGGCCTATGCTTCAACACGTAAATCTAGCCGATCCTTAGGATCATTTTGCCAT
>JAQGBJ010002308.1:0-17097 GCA_034698345.1 Sphaeridia pumilis
TGTATCTTTTGCTAATAAAGGATCACTTGGTTCCTAGACTTCATGAGGTTCACATGTATAAGGCCTAAAATGTAACACATCGCGTCATCTGGTGGACATGAATGCTAGCCAAGTGCAACTTGTTTGTCTTTCTTGCGACCAAAACTTTAGTGACTTCAACTCAAGCGGATTGGCAGTGTTCGAACGCGAGATTTTCGCGTTCGAAACAGCTGTTCGTTTTGGAATGGACTTGAGATGGCTACCGAAAAGGCGAGTTTCAACGGAACCAATCTGCATTGGTCTTATGAATCGGACCGTCAAACTCACAGTACGGATGATTATCTAAAATGCAAAGACTACATGCAGTTCTTGAATCAGAAACTACGGTACAATTTTGCATCAGTGCACAATCAGCTCGTTTTTTCCATGTTTTTAGCTACAAATTTCACGGCCCTGGCCCAGAGATGCCGCGGCAATCGTTTAATATCATCTGGCCAATCCGTTATTAGATTTCATATCGCATATCATCCAGAGAAGATTAGACTGAAGTTGCTCGACTGGAAATCACCTGAGACGTTTAACGAGGCGTTCATGTTCATCACTGACCAAAATGTGACTTCAAAACGCTACGCTGCTGACCTCTACCTCAAAGCGCTCGACTTAGGAATCTGGATTGCGGTTCTCGTCGCCGGAGGAATCACGTGCGTGGCGCTGGCGATGCTCGCGAATACATTGAAGATGAGGCGCATGCGCAGCTTTTGGAACTCAATGCGCTACTTGGGCGCCTTCTTTTTGGACCAATGTCCGTAAGCTCTGCCGTTTCCCGACGCTGCCGTCAGGTCAAAAAGAGCGTTGCTTTTCGTGGTGGTTTCTTGGATGATGACGATTTTGATTTTGTCCAACGGCTTTCGAGGAGCAATGAAATCAAATTACGCCAGCATTCCGTACGAAACAAGTCTTGAGAACTGGGAGGACTTCAAGCGTTTTGACTTTTACACGCTCGTCAGCGATCAGGATTGTCGGACTCACCCGGAGAATCTGATCAACGAGGCTTGGATATACTGGGCTGTTACTGGTCGGCAGTCAAAAGACTGGTGCTACAAGTACGAACCAAAATTTATCTCTTGGAAGAGGGCTAGCTTGCTCACGTTTGGATCACTGAATTTCAACTATCAACCACTCAGAATTGACGAATGGCTTGATCAACAACAAAAAGATTCTTCTCGAGAATCTGTCGATAATGGCAAATCCAAAAACCGGCCTCAAGTGCAGTTCGAAGATCCAGTTGAGGTCATTTGCACACGTAACTTCAGTCAGTATTCAGGCTCTGCTTACCACAGCGAAGTTGAAGAAGGGAATTCCGTTGCTGCTCAGGGTCCTGAACATTGGAACTTGAGCTTCCGCTATGTTCTCGACACTTATGATTCTTGTGATAGTAGCACCAACTACACCTTTAGAAAAGGAGTCGTGATTGGCGAAAATATAAGAAAAGCGTTTTGGCTGACGAGAAGGCATGAATCTGCTTTCGTGATTCGTAAATCCGAATTTCCGTGGTTCTGGAATCTCTTCAAAAAGGCAATGGTCAACGATTCTCGAGTTCAGTACGCGCACACTGGTGGAGCTGAAGTTACAAGAAAAACGAAACGCGCCATCTATGAGCGGAACGACTCGCCGTTTTACATCTTCGTCAGACACCGTTACATGGAGCCTGCAAATTGGATGATCAAGCGAATTTACGGTATTCAAGAGTCAGGGATTTTCAACCTGTGGTTCAAATGGGATCTGATTCTGAGACCGCCCGTCAAAGAATCGCTCAACGAGGAGGTCTCGGAAACATTCGACGAAGTCAGAGAGCTACGTCTCGCGGATCCAGGAATCACGTTTCTTTGCAAGATTGCTGTTGCTTTAATCGTGGTCGCTGTAGCTGTTTTCGCTCTGGAAGTCATGTCTTTTTGGATCTAAGGGTTGTTGTTACGAGTCACTTCGAAACTGAGGAATCGGATTCGATGTTTTATTAACGGAGGCCAGAATCCCCAATAACGGTTTTTTCCATCAGCTCGACTGTTAATTTACTTATTGTCGCATTCTTATTGTTGCTATCGCCAGAGGGCGAAGTCACAGTGCTAATTTACATTGAAATCAACCCTTTGTCAACACTTAATATTACTTTTACATGAGCTCATCAGTTGCAGCTTCGAAAAGGCTGCTCTCACACAGTATAACTTTAACACGTATCTAATCGAAACGTAGACTCGCTATATCAGTATCAACAATTAGACTTAGACTTTAGAACTATTAGCCTTCAATCAATCTCGTTGCGAACGAACTAAACGACTGAAACGACAATTGGTGTTGATTAGGACAGGCGGTGCGGTAGAATAGAAGCGCACTAATTTATAAACGTAAAAACCCATTGTGTAAACGCTTAATTTCATAAGTGACAATCACTGATGCTGATCTACAACCTTAAATATCCACATTTACCTTACTTTAGCGAACTTGATTGATGATAATAAAAGTATTGTCGACTATCGAAAAACGTATGATTTTTGAAGAGGTTTTTGAGTAGAATGTATAGCTACGCTTGGGTTGTCGACAGTCGGGTATGTCGGATGTAAACAGGGACTTGAGCAAAGTAATCAAACTTGTAGAAAATCCGTGGAGCTTGGAAATATATAAGGGTACTCTGAAATTCATGCTTTTCGGTTTTTGTGCGATTATGGATAACAGCGGTTGATTGCTTTTCGATTGTTTCTTGTACTTAAATTCTCCGAGGATATGAAAACCATGCTCAACGATTTTTGAAGTGTCGTGGATCAAATGGATGAAAAGCTTATTTTCGAGTGTTCGACGTGTAAAATTAAGAAGCCGAAAGCATTTAGCAGTTTTGTTGTTTTCGAAGTATCTAACGACATGAACGCTTGACAAACCTAGCACTGACATCTTTCAAGATTCAAGAACTGTAACTTGTAAATTATGTGCCAAACGAACAGGTGGTCAAGTGGAATTTGAATGGATTAATGTACGGCATCAGTTCCTGTTCACTGAGAGAACTTCATATTTGGATGCCGTCGCCATTTACCACTTTGTCCAAACTCTGTTGCTAAGTTCCACAGTTGAGCTCCAGAGACGGCGTTAAAATGACGTCTTTCAGCCTTGCCTTGCAGTATCCAGCATCGCTGTTGAACGTTAGTTTCATTGTCCCTCTGACGGTGGTTCCGATTCTCGCTTTTTACGAATTCGGTGGAGACTTGTTCGATTTGGAAACGGTCTCAATCCCGTTGCTGTATGTCAACTCTGTTACGTTTCCGAAAGAATCGAATCCTCTTCTGTACGGTAGAATTCCATCAACTGGACCAAAACTTCGATCGCTTGTCTACGTCTTTGGCATTGCTGGCTTGTACCAGAAAGAAAATGGCAAAACCTTGGATTTGTTTCAAGGCCTAAATACAGCTGCAAAACTTGGCAGCATAAAAATGAACTTCGGACCTCAGTTCAATTTGATCTTTCACGAGGCATCGGTCGAGCCTGAAGAAATCTACGGTTGGTATAGATTTCTTGAGCTTTTGCAACGGCACGTTTTGGTCAACACTGACCGGTTTTTGTACTTTATAAGAGTTTCTTCGTCTCAACCTTACATCAGCTCAAATCAAGTGGAACTGGTTTGTCTCACTTGCGAAGAATTTATGCACAATCGACTTTCACTGTCCGGGCTCGCATTCAAGCGCGATATTTTTGCACACCACAACAGAGACACTTTCTGGGCAGGGCTTCATCAGGTTGTCAGTGACGCAACTTTTGGGGGAACAAAATTTCAGTGGTCTTACGATCCCGATTACGACTACATGCACGGCAAACTTCGCGAACGGTCTAGTGGCCAGATCCGTAATGAGTTTGGTTTTAACCTGGACCATAATTACATCAACAATTTTCTTTCTCTGGAGAACGAATTTGTAAATTCCTTATTCTCGTTTCTCAATCTCACGGACATGACTGGGAAGGTAAAATCCCGAGGGAGATTCATCGGCGAACCTGTCCACGGTGATGACCTCAACTCCCTTCAACTGATTCGATTCAAGACTTGGCAAAAGTTCAGCGATGAATTCATGTTCATCACTGACCAAAATGTGACTTCGAAGCGGCACGCTGCTGACCTCTACCTGAAGGCGTTGGACATGGAAAGTTGGATTGCGGTTTTCGTAGCTGGAATCATCGCGTGCTTTGTGCTGGCTATGCTTGTGAAATCGTCAAGGTTGCAAATTGTTTGCCACTTTTTTGACTCGATGCGGTATTTGGGCGCCTACTTTTTGGATCAATGCCCGTCAGCGTTGCCGTTTCCTAGCGCTGCCGTCAGGTCGAAAAAGGCGTTGCTTTTCGTGGTGGTTCCTTGGATGATGGCGATTCTAGTTCTGTCAAACGGTTTTCGAGGAGTCATGAAATCCAACTACGTCAACAACTTCCCACTCAGAACGGATTTGAAAAACTGGAAAAGCTTCGAAAACTTCAGCTTGTTCACCTTTGTGAGGAACGAGGATTGTAGCAAGGGTAGAGGAATCTACGTGAATGAAGCTTGGGTCTGGTGGGTTGCTAATGGTCGTAAGCCGAAAGATTGGCCCAGTCAATGCTATAAGGACAAACAAGACTTGGATTTCAGGACGCAAATGAGTACTCCAGTAAGAGCGTACAAATGGAAACCTTTCCAAGAACACAGAATCGACGAGTGGATTCTTTTGGAGCAAGAACATTTGGAGGGAGGAACCCCCGAAATTAATTTCCGAAACGACGTTACAGTAATGTGCGTAAACCTATTTCGCCTGTTTTCAGGAGCTAATTATCATGAAAACGTCAATAAGGGGAGTGCAATTCTTCATAAAGGTCCTAGTCATTGGAATTTTAACTTGCGGTATGTTAAAAAAGTTTCAAAAGCTTGCGACAGTAACACCAACTACACGTTCAAAGAAGGTATGGCGACCCAAAAAAATTACTACATGAAAACATTTTGGATGACCAGAAAACATGAGTCGGCTTGGGTGATCCGCAAGTCTGAATTTCCCTGGTACTGGAATCTTTTCAAAAAAGCCATGGTCAACGATTCTCGGGTTCAGTTCGCACACACTGGTGGCGCTGAAGTCTCACGAAGGACAAAGCGCGCTATCTATGAGCGAAACGACTCGCCGTTTTACGTCTTTGTCAAAAACCGCTACATGTATCCTGCAAATTTGATGATCAAACGAATTTACGCGATTCAAGAGTCCGGCATTTTCAACTTGTGGTTCAAATGGGATTTAATTCTGAGGCCACCAGTCAACGAATCGCTCAACGAAGAAGTCTCGGAAACTTTCGATGAAGTCAGGGAGCTTCGTCTGGCGGACCCTGGAATTACGTTTTTGGTCAACGTTGTTGCTGCTCTAATTTTGGTAGCTGTAGCTGCTTTCTCTTTCGAAGTCATGTCTTTTTCGATTTAAATGTTTGGTTCAGTCAATGAAATAAAGTAGTAAGCTACATGTATAATTCTAGCAATAGAGAGAACAGTTTGATAGCAGCATAAGGAAATTCTGAGAGCCCAGCAGTCAAGTGACTTTTGAAGTCATGATGTGGAAGGACATTTTCAGGAATTGGAAGGTCAGATGACTTGAACATTGAATCTTCATTTATGTGGTAATTTCTCTTGTGCAAAAAGCGGCTCTTTCGGGAAGGGCCACTCATTCATGATGAACTTCTACGCTCTCGAACACGTAATAAAAGAGCCAGTGTTCAATCAAAAAATATCAAGTGCCCCTAAAGTTTTGCTTCATTGGTGTACAGCAGCGCTTCAAGCGCTACGCTTGATGCTTCTGTATCCCCAAGTTAAGAAAACAGAGGACAATTTTGGTGCCTAGTGCATCTACATTCAAAAATTTATGGTTGGCTGGAAAACGAATGACCTGGAACCATTGACAACGATACTTGTGGCTGTCGTGGTGGCAAGCGGCAAGTTTGAATTAAATTTGAAAACTTGCTGGTTTTGAAGTTTTAACACTGTGGGACTCTTGGATTGTTAAGCCAGAGTGCAATTAGAGGTTACAGCCACATAAACGCTTCTTTCAGTTTCGGCTGCAAGCTCTTTCTTGCGAATGAGTATTAGAGCTTCAGAAGCGGCGTTAAGATGGCGTCGACCACTGGCCCTTACAGTGGTGTTGCCTTGCTGAATCCAGCGTCTCTGTTGAACGTTAGTTTCATTGTTCCAATCGCAGTAGTCCCGATTCTCGCTTTTTATGAATTCGGTGGAGACTTGTTTGATTTTGAGACAGTGGAAATTCCGTTGTTGTATGTCAATTCAATTACCTTTCCAAAAGGTTCGAATCCTCATCTGTACGAGCGAATTCCGACAACTGGACCAAGACTTCGGTCGTTGGTCTACGCTTTTGGAATTGCTGGCACGTACCCCAAAAAACAGATGGCGAACAAAAACCCCTACGCTTGCGCGCTGTTTGGAGGACAAGGCGATGAAAAAGCCGCAAACATTGGCAACACAAAAGTGAACTTCGGACCTCAGTTCAGTTTGGTCTTTCTCGAAGATACTATCTTGCTAGAAAACCTTTGTAATGAGTTTTCCAAACTTTTCCATCGGCACTTGCTGATTGACACCGACTGGTTTACGTACTATTTGAACGTATCTTCATCCCGACCATACGTTAGTTCAAATCAAGTACAACTTGTGTCTAGAGCCAGCGGTGAACGGTGGGAGGGTGGTGTTCAGGATGCACTCAAACGCCAAGTTTTCTCATACCACGACAGGACCACATTTTGGAATGGATTGCATCAGGTGGTCAGGCATGTAACTTCGGGGGGGACGAAACTTCATTGGTCATACGACCTTAAATACGATTACAACCACGTCAACATTCCTCCATTCGATGACGATGATGGTGGCCCGCGAAGCATTGGTGCAATTTTTCTTGAGCCAGCATCGGATTAATGACTTTGGTGTGGTCGAAAATCAGTTTGGATTTTCACTATTCCCCTTCCGGAATCTGACAACCTTGGTAGGGAAGTGTCAATCCCATTTGGAATTTTCTGGACCATCTGGGTGGAGATTCCACACAGGGCGTGAACATGACTCTACACTTAAACTGATTCGTTTCAAGCCTGCGAAAAACTTCAGCGATCAATTCATGTTCATCACAGACCAGAATGTGACTTCAAAGCGCTACGCTGCTGATCTTTACCTCAAGGCATTCGACTCCGAAAGTTGGATTGCGGTTTTTATCGCCGGAGGAGTCACGTGCGTGGCGCTGACGATGCTTGCGAATACATCGGTGGTGAGGCGCATGCACAGCTTTTGTGACTCGATGCGCTACTTGGGCGCCTTCTTTTTGGACCAATGTCCGTCAACTTTGCCGTTTCCCGACGCGGCCGTCAGATCAAAAAAGGCGTTGCTCTTCGTTGTTGTTCCTTGGATGATGGCGATGCTGATTCTGTCAAACGGCTTTCGAGGAGTCATGAAATCCAACTACGTCAACAACTTTCCACACGAAACAACCCTCAAAAACTGGGAAGACTTTAGAAATTTCAGCTTGTTTACTTTCGTCAGGACCGACGACTGTACGAGGGAATACACTTGGAACTATATCCATGAAGGGTGGATCTGGTGGGTCGCTAACGGTCGCGACCCAAAACACTGGTTCCCCAGATGTTATTATGAAGCTGAACCAAATCCTAAGATAAATGACCTAATGACGTCTCTTGTTCATCCTCATAAATGGGGAGATTTTCGCGAACACAGAGTTGACGAGTGGATTGATTCGGACCAGGAGCAACTGGGTGTACAAAAAGTTCATTTCCAATCTAGGGTTACGCTCATGTGTGTGAACCACTTTCGTCAGATTTCAGGAGTCGAATATCACAAGAGCGTGGATAAATGGAACGAAATCGCTCTGAAAGGCCCTAGTCATTGGAACATAAGCTTCATTCGCAAACCAAGGACTTCTGAACGTTGTGACAGTAGCAACAACTACACCTTTAGAGAAGGCACAGCAACTGATGATGATTACTATATGAAAACCTTTTGGATGACCAGGAAACATGAATCAGCTTATGTGATTCGCAAATCCGAATTTCCTTGCTACTGGAATATGTTCAAGAAGGCAAGGGTCTACGATTCACGAGTTCAGTTTGCGTACACTGGTGGTCCTGAAGTAGCGCGAAAGACAAAGCGCGCCATCTATGAGCGGAACGACTCGCCCTTTTACATCTTTGTCAAAAGCCGGTACATGGAGCCTGCAAACTGGATGATTCGACGGATCGCCGCGATTCAAGAATCCGGCATTTTCAACTTGTGGTTCAAATGGGATCTAATTCTGAGACCGCCTGTTAACGAGTCTCTCAACGAAGAAGTTTCGGAAACCTTCGATGAAGTCAGGGAACTACGACTTTCTGATCCTGGAATCGCATTCTTGGTCAACGTTGTGGTTGGTCTGTTTATACTTGCTGTGGCCGTTTTTGCCTTGGAAGTCATGTCATTATCGGTTTGAGTTCAAATTGATACGATTTAGATGTTTAAATAATGTTTTGATGGATTCGAGGGTTATATTTTTGTGAGTGCAGTTTTAGCTAGAATATTCAGGCATCAAAATTCTTCGCCGCCAAAGAAGACCAACATAGCAACCGATGATAATGTCCGCCAAATTTCGATTGCTAATCTTAATTCCCATTGAAAAAGGCCATTGAACGGTCGATGCGTGTGCGTCTCCATGTTCGTACCCTCCAAATCATGTCCATACTTTCCTTGATAACGTTGTTGTGACTTTTCTTTGCTTTCTCTGCACAGAACGACACCGAGTGTTCCTTGTGACACAAAGATATTTGAAATTTGAAATTTTTAAACATTCAATTATACGAGCTCGTCATTCATCATTAAAACCTCCCAACAAGGGCGCGTTTGGCATAAACGTTTCGTACGTTTAGCAACTGATGTGTTAAATCTTCAAAAACGTGAATGTGCGGGTGTACTTACAAATTTCTGAAGCTTGAACGAGTGCCTCGTGGAGCTTCTCTGAACTTAAGACATGGCTGCTTGAGTTAGATACAAAGGTTTCGATTTCCAGCAGCGATTCAACAAAGTTCTTTGGTATTGGAATATAACGATAAACTAGAGCGTAAAGCGACAACAAAGCACTTGACTGACGCTTACCAAAAGTGATCAAAGCGAAGTTAGCATTTTGAAGTTTGCCGCTCAAAACACTTTGTAGGAGTTAAGTTCAGATTCAGTCAGTTGCTCGACAAGCGCCCTTGACTTGAGATGGTTGCGCACTGCCAGTTGACCAATAAGACTTAAATGTCATTGAAGTTATGTTGATGATGGTAGCCGTTTTCGTAATGGAGGTCATGTCGTTTTGGTTTTGAAAAATTCATTTTTTCATGTCAACGCTCAGTATTATGCATTCAAAAACGCAATGAATTCCGATCATACGCAGTTTGTGTAATCAAGACTGTAGCCATAGAGTACATCCGAGCCGTTTCAAGCAGAAGGTGTGAAGTTGAAAATAAATTGAAAATTTGCTCGTCAAATGTTGAGACTCAAGTACTTTGACTGTTCAAGAATTTTTTTAAGCCTAGCAAAAAGAAAACCTCACAGCAAATGCCATCCACAGTCCACGCGAGTTTGAAAACCCGATTTCATTCCCGGATTCGCGCCTTGTCGCGACTTGATGGTCCACTAAGGTCAGCAGTAGAGTTTCAGAAGTGGCGTCAAAATGACGTCTCTCGCTGGCGCTGAATCCATTGTCGCTCTTGAACGTTAGTTTCATCGTCCCTTTAACAGTAGTACCAATTCTCACTTTTTATAAATTTGGTGGAGACTTGTTCGATTTCGAGACGGTCGAAATACCGTTGCTCTATGTCAATCCTATTAATTTTCGAAAGCAGTCAAATTCTACATGCGGAAGAATTGGATTAACAAGTCCAAGACTTCGGTCGCTCGTCTACGGTTTTGGTATTGCCGGAAAAATTGAAAAAATTCTTGAAGACAAATCACATTGTCGTGGCAAGCACTGCGCTCTATTGAAAAGAGCTAAGGAACTCGGCAGCACTAAAATTACTTTCGGGCCTCAGTTCAATCTGATGTTCCTCACGGAATCTATCAAAATCGAAGATGTTTATACTTCTTGTGGTTTTGATTTGCTTTTCAAACGGTATATTTTGACGGACACCGACTTTTTCGTCTACTTTTTGAACGTTTTGCCATCCACAACGTACATTCCTTCAAATTACGTCCAACTTGTTAGTCTCGCCTGAGATAAACACTGCAAGACACCATTCTCACGATTTGAGAAAGAATCGAAACGCAATGTGTTCTCATACGACGACCGGACGTCTTTCTGGAATGGACTTCATCAGGTTGTCAATGACGCAACTTCAGACGGCAAAAATTTGAATTGGTCTTACGAACACAATTATAGCCATGGAAACATTCAAAGAGACGATGCTGACGTCTACTTCTGTCAAGCTTTTGAGCACTTTTTCGGCCAGCAAAATATTAACGATTTTGCCTCCGTGGAGAAACAGTTTCGATTTTCACTCTCCTCAACACAGAATCTCACACACTTGGCTCAAGTTTGTGGATTTTTCAAGATAAGTTGGAAACACGCTGGTTGGAGATTCAGTACCAAAAGTGGATTTCTCTTTGAGCCAGCGCTTGAACTTATTCGCTGGAAGCCCCCTCAAAAATTCAATGATGAGTTCATGTTCATCACTGATCAAAATGTGACTTCGAAGCGTCACGCTGCTGACCTCTACCTCAAGGCTTTCGACGCTGACAGTTGGGTCGCTGTTTTTGCTACTGCAGTCCTAACTGCTTCTGTGTTGACTTTGCTCGTGAAGTCGTCAAAATCTCAACTTGCCTGCAACTTTTGGAAGTCAATTCGATACCTGGGCGCCTACTTCCTGGACCAATGCAAGCCACCTTTGCCGTTTCCTAAAGCTGCCGTCAAATCAAAAAAGGCGTTGCTTTTCGTGGTTGTTCCTTGGATGATTGCGATGCTGATTCTGTCGAACGGCTTTCGAGGTGTCATGAAGTCCAACTACGTCAACAAGTTCCCATACGAAACAAGCCTCGAGAACTAGAAAGATTTCGAAAATTTCAGTTTGTTCAGCTTTGTCAGGAACGAGGAATGCATCAAAAGGACGAGAGGTTTTAGTTTCAACCACATGGATGAAGCTTTCATCTGGTGGGTCATAAATGGGCGACAGCAGCAAGATCCGTGTGTTGGATGGCTCGTCCGCAAACAACAACCAAAGAGTGAATTACAGATCATGGACATGACTTCGCTAATTGATGAATCATCCCATCGGTGGACTGATTTCCGGGAACATAGATTTGACGAGTGGATTCATTTGAACGAGGGGCGGACACATCGTGGAAGATTCCAAGAAATAACTATTCAAGATCGTGTCACGCTCATTTGTGTGAGCCAATTTCCGCAGGTTTCCGGAGTCGAATATCACGAAAGCGTGGACAAATGGAACAAAATTGCCTTGAAAGGCCCTGATCATTGGAACATTAGATTTAGTTACGTTTTATAGACATGGAAACATTGCGATGGTGGGACGAATCAAACTTTCAGAGAAGGCTCTGCGGCTCAGGATAACTACTACATGAAAACGTTTTGGATGACCAGAAAACACCAATCGGCTTACGTGATTCGTAAGTCCGAATTTCCGTGGTATTGGAATCTGTTTAAAAAGGTAATGGTCAACGATTCGCGAGTTCAGTTCGCGCACACGGGCGGCGCTGAAGTAGCCCGAAACACCAAGCGCGCCATCTATGAACGCAACGACTCGCCGTTTTACATCTTCGTGAAGAATCGCTACATGAATTCTGCAAATTGGATGATCAAACGAATTGCCGGGATTCAAGAGTCCGGCATTTTAAACTTGTGGTTCAAATGGGATTCGATTCTCAGACCGCCTGTCAACGAATCTCTCAACGAAGAAGTCTCAGAGTCGTATGACGAAGTGAGAGAGCTGCGGCTGTACGATCCCGGAATCACGTTTCTAATCCACATCTTTGCTGCTTTGGATGTTGCTGCTGTAGCGATTTTCACATTTGAAGTCATGTCTTTTTGGTTTTGAGGTTTCCCAGTAATGTTGTTTTGAAAACTATCGAAACCGACCGTCTCACTCAAACTAACATTTTTCGGACCCTTGAAAGGTTGGAATCACGGTGGATTGTTCAACAAAAACTGAGGCTTGTAACATGTGCACATTTACAGGTGGACAACGCAAAATCATCGTTAGTTGTCTCAATCTGTCGAGCAGACAGTTTCAAAATTCATTTTATTGCTTACGAACTTTGTGAGCTTAAGAATATAACTATTTTTCTCTATTGGAACAAGCGAGTTTATTGAATCGAATCGCTATTTGAAGACGATACCTTCCTTGTACCGAGGTTTTAAAGCGTAATGTAGCAACGTTTGTGGTACTCTTGACAGTTTGTGTGGAGCTTTCGGTCGAGCTCGCGCTAGAAATGCCTAATCCGTATACTAGTGTTCGAAGCCGTCTCCCGCTAAGCGGATACGTACAGAAATCTATTCGACTCCTTTGGGAAATTGATGATATTGGTATACAGCAAAGAACCGTCGCCAGATTATATATATGAGCGCCAAATTCATGAAAAACCAGGATCGGAATTAAGTGAGTGGTACTTTGAAGCTCAGTTTCAGCAACGACACTGTAGATTCTTCTATGAGCTCATCATACATCATTAAATTTTCCAGCAAAAACAATATAGTGTTGGGCATGAATTTTTCATAGGTTTCGCAATTAATGTGTGAAATCTTCAGAACCTTGAATTTGCGGGTGTACTAACGAATTCCTAAAGCTTGAACGGGTGGCACGTGGAGCTTCTCTGAACATGGGAAATGCCTGCTTGAGCTAAAACGATTCACTTCAAAAAAAGATTCGACGAAATGCATAAAGAAGCGAATAACAAACCACTTGACGCTCACTAAAAGTGATTGAAGCGAAGTGAGCTTTTTGAAGTTTGCCGCCCGAAACACTTCGTAGAGATGTTAAAACATACAAATCATTAAAGCGCTCAACAAAAATTCAAATGTAGCACAAGCAAGTTTCTTACAGCGCTCACTGATGGTTGTCAACCATCGGTTGATTAAACGGTACAATAGGCACAAGCATCCTTCAGGGTTTCATCGTTCTATGCATTGGCCTACATTAACGCTCAACGATATTAAAATTCACCGTTCGATTGTCACTGGAAGCTGCTGATGCGGATCCACTACACTGAGAGGATTTAGTTCAAGTTATTTGTACGAGTTGAAAGTAAAACGACATCAAGTGCTTTTGCGGCTAGCGTTTTATTCGGTTAAGACCGTGTCCCTTATGTATATATTTTAGAGTCGGCTGTAGCAAATATTTCCAAGTTTCGAATATAATATACTGAAAAGCCCGTAACGCTTGAAACTCAAGTTGCGTGAACCACAATTGAAGTGCAAAGTCCCGCGATCATTCGACAGAATCGAATCTAATTCGTCCATTTCCGTTTGAGTCTAAAAAGTAATATCATTGGTGATTACCTCCGTTCTCAGCTCTGCAGCCTCAAACAATTTTAAAATGGCCCTCACCGGCTTTGGGAGTAGCGGTGTTGCATTGCAGAATCCAGCGGCTCTGTTGAACGTTAGTTTCATCGTCCCAATATCGGTTGTTCCGTTTCTCGTTTTTTATGAATTCGGTGGCGAATTATTCAGTTTCGAGGAAGTCGAAATCCCTTTGATGTACATCGATTCCGTTACTTCACCCATGAAGTCAAATCCTTTGTACGCTCGAATCGCATTAACAGGACACAGACTTCGGTCGCTTGTCTACGCATTCGGCACTGCAGGCTCGTACCCGAAACCAAAATTCGAAGGCAAAAACATTTGTTATGGCGAAGACTGCGTTCCGTTCCAAAGACTGAGCGCGGGTGCTGCAGCACTTAAGGACACACCTATACATTTTGGACCCCAAATCAATCTGATCTTTCTCAAAGATTCTGTCACACCCGAACACCTCCAGGCTGTGTTTTATGAATTTTATGACGATTTCATCAAATTTAAATTGGTCGACACTGATTGGTTCTTTTACTTTTTGAACGTATCGTCATCTCAACCGTACACCAGCTCTAGTCAGGTGCAATTTGCTTGTCTTGCATGTGACAAGCAAGAGAGAGGCTTACTGGAAGTAGACCCATCAAAAGTCCAGGTTTTCTCATATCACGACCGGATGACATTTTGGAAGAGGCTTCATCAAGTTGCCAGTGACGCGACTTCAAAGGGGATTCGGCTTCACTGGTTTTACGATTACAAAAACGACTACAGCGGCGGTAATCGTATGCCTCTAAACGTTTATGACAGCCTCACTTGTGAGACATTTCAACAATTTTTGGGCCAGCGCTACATTAACGATTTTGCTTCGCTGGACAAGCAGTTTGTATTTACACTATTTCCAGGCCGGAATATTACTAACCTTGTTCGGGAATGTCAATCAAATTTCCCAAAACCATTACGAAAACGACCCGGTTGGAGATTTAACAGTCAATATTATGCGTTCCAGCCCGCCCTCCAGCTGATGCGGCTGAAGCCGCTACAATATCTCAGTGCGGAATTCATGTTCATCACAGACCAAAATGTGACATCGAAGCGCCACGCGGCTGACCTCTACTTGAAAGCGTTCGACAAAGACAGTTGGATTGCTGTTTTCGTTGCTGGTACTAGCACGTGTTTTGTGCTTGCTATGCTCGTCAAAACTTCAGCGTTACATCTTGTCGTCCATTTGTGGGACTCGGCGAGATACTTGTGCGCCTACTTTTTGGATCAATGTTCGTCGGCGTTGCCATTTCCCGACGCTACCGTCAAGTCGCAGAAGGCGCTGTTCTTCGTGATGGTTCCGTGGATGATCGCGATGCTGATTCTGTCAAACGGCTTTCGCGGAGTTATGAAATCCAACTACGTCGACAAGTTTCCACACGAAAGTAGTCTCCAACAATTTGAAGATTTTGCGAACTTCAGCTTGTTTACTTTTGCCAGGAACGAAGATTGTAGGAAGAGGGAAGAAGTTTTGAACTATGTGGATGAAGCTTGGATCTGGTGGGTTGTCAACGGTCGTCAGTCAAAAGATTGGTCGTATCAGTGCTATAAGAGGAATTTCGATTACCATTATAGCACCGACATGAATCCACTCGTAGATGCTTTGAAATGGAGAGATTTTCGTGAGCATAGAATCGATGAACGAATCCAGGCATACCACGAAGAAATTCAACCCGAAATTAATTTCCAAGATGAAGTCACGATAATTTGTCTCGATCAGTTTCAACAGTTTTCAGGAGTCGAATACCACGAAAGCGTGAAAAAGTGGAAAGAAATCGCTTTAAAGGGCCCTAATTATTGGAACATTAGCTACGAGCCCGGTTTCAAGGCATTCAAAGCTTGTGACAGTAGCACCAATTTCATATTCCGAGTCGGCTACGCGGATCGAGATAATCACTATCTGGAAACATTCTGGATGACCAGGCAACATGAATCGGCTTGGGTTATTCGAAAGTCCGAATTTCCCTGGTACTGGAATCTCTTCAAGAAGGCAATGGTAAACGATTCCCGAGTTCAGTTTGCGCACACCGGCGGCTCTGAAGTGACTCGAAAGACAAAGCGCGCTGTCTACGAGCGGAACGACTCGCCATTTTACCTTTTCGTCAAAAACCGTTACATGGAGCCGGCAAACTGGATGATCAAACGAATTTACTGCATTCAAGAGTCAGGTATCTTTAACCTGTGGTTCAAATGGGATTTGTTTCTCAATCCACCAGTAAACGAGTCGCTCAATGAAGAAGTTTCTGAAATCTTCGACGATGTCAGAGAACTGCGACTCGACGATCCTGGTATCGCTTTCTTGGTCAACGTTGCCATTGCACTTCTTCTGGTCGCTGTAGCTATTTTCGCTTTGGAAGTCATGACTTTTTGGTTCTAATCGTTTTGCCGCAAAAACGTCAAGTTGATTCGGGTTCAACGGTTGAGTACTTTGATTATGAAGCTATTTTAAAACAGACTAATTTGATGGAAATTTTAATTGACCGACCAGAAAATCAGCAACTGTAACATGTTTTGGTTTCCTCCGTCACGGCTAACTTATTGAGCCGTTATGATGTTCTCATTGTCCATTGTTCTTATCGCTAGAGGGCGCAGCAACAGCAGTCCTCTTCTCAAAGTTTACCTTGTATTTCCAGCAATTATAAATGTTACTTTACATGTATATGAGCTAATTAGTGTAGCAATTCGACAAAGCTGCTTTCACATAATTCATACATTACACACTATAATCATGTTACACGTTTCAAACTGGAATGTACACCTGTGCTATATATAAGTACATATCACCTATTATTAGTAAAAAATAAATATTGAACATGTGGCGGTTGGTCATCTCCTTGTGAATAAACTAAAACTACAAAAACGACATTCGGTGTTGACTAGAACAGGTAGTGCCGAAGAATAGAAACTCACGTACTCATCAATAAACTTAAAAACTCAACGTGTAAACTTTAAAGTGACAACCAGCCAGTCTTGCTTTGGCTAACTCGACATGATAACTTCTGTTTCCCACCATATTCCGCCTCTCCATTTTCATTCTCCAAAAGTAACATTTTCTTCTGAAGAGACTCATCCTTCCGATATCCTATTTCTTATCCTCGTACAATAAAACCTAGATTAATTTGAAACAATTTCAATCAACCAAATCAATTCCAAATCAACCACTAATTAATCAAACCTTGATTAATTGATGTACTATCATCTTTCACTAATGAAGACGTAAACACTCGAAACTCCATTGCAGGTATACAAAGCACATCCCCAGCATCACCAATTCCACCAGCAGCGACGTGTCTCTTTCTCCCCTAACTTCCTCCAGCTCTGTTGTGCATAAGCGCCATTGCTGAAACCCAAAACATGGGATGGCGTTAGTATCGCTTTTTCAATATTTTATTCAAACTATCCCCCAACTCACCAAGGTAGCGTTGTAGCCAACTTGACGTCATCCAGTGACGAGCCTCTTCTCCAGCCTTGCTGACGACGACTGTCCAGCTTTACCACA
>JAQGBJ010002309.1:0-17094 GCA_034698345.1 Sphaeridia pumilis
CTCTACTCGGAAGAAAAAGTGGAATAAATTGCCAAATTCAAAAGGCTATTGTGTCACTTGTGGATTTACAATGTATCACTCCAAATTTTTCTCGCTCTCCTCTTCTCCTTTTTTCCCCTTTCCTTCACTCACCAGCAAAGCCAGTCTAGTCGAAACTTTCTCGCTTGAGAAAGTTACGATGCCCGTTTGGGATCATGGACGAGTGTGCATCAGCAGGACCGAAACAAATATCAAATGCCGATACTATGTACATGTTTGAACTGTACCAGATTACAAAAAGTCATCCGGAAACGGAATAAGTATGAATAGGCTCAAATAGCCACATTTCAGTCAGCAAAACAATTTCGCATTTGCCTGGACATTTGATGAAAAACTTAGCTACTTTTATAAACTACAAAACTTGTGAGAATTGAATGAAGTCCTGCTCTACATCCGACGAATGGTGTCTTTATCACGGTGCGTGTGTCTCTGGAAGTTTACCTTGACTCCAATGACATGGCGAATGCCACTCAAAGAATGCGGGCGATGCTAGTTCAAGTCAGGCAGTAAATGTTCTCTCTTTGTCTAAAATCATCAGTGGTAGACAAAATTTTTATTCAAACCCTTAATCCTAGAAATGGGATCACTCGAACATAAACTCGCGATTAAAACAGCTGAAGGTTAACGAAGCTGCTGAAGAAGGAGGAGAAGTAGAGTAGGAGAGAACCGCCTTTTGAAAGAAAAGTTGACGTGAGCTTATTTTCCAAATGGGAAAAATCCAAGTGAACGTGAGTTGCTTGGCAAGCTGCCGTGGTCAACCCATGTCAGAAAATGCATGAATGGGAGAAACCGAGACGTGACATGGAGTCAGTCAGATATCTGATGATGGGACATTTTTCCACCTTTTTTTCCTTACGGGAATAACAAAAAATCCTGGCAAAAATGTCTCTCTCCTTCCTTCCACACCACCAAACTTTCTCCCCGTCCGTGTAAATTATATTGTGAAATGAGACAAGAAGCCACATAGTCCAAAAATTGACTTTTCTCTTCGGAAGCATGTGGTTAGAATTTTAAGGTGAAAAGTTACTTGCAAAAGTTTCACTTTATTCCCTTCCACCGAGTAGGTCCAAGGCACAAGATAGTTTTCAACAAGGTACAATTAGAAATCAAGACCTGGGGGAGAAATTGTGAATCTGATTGGGGAAAAGTTGCATAGTGTGTGCTCGCTTTCTCACGTGCCAGACTCTGAATTCAGCAATTTCTTGACAGCACAAAGTAATTAGTGATCACCTTAACCCTTTCATTAGCTCAGTGTCTATTTGTGCCTGTCAGGGAATTTCTGCATCAGACAGAATCTGTTACAGGTGTAATGCGAAATCCATGTACATGTGCTTCTTTTTAAGGTTGTCTTCAGGTGTAAAGTCGGCACCGCATTGATAGCACTTTTACTCAAACATTGCTCCACCGAGTGGAAGCGCAAAAGTTTTTTTAAATTCTGAAAAGAAAGTTTGATTACACTTACTGACTGACTTTTTACACAAGTACGATGGCTGATGTGGAGCGAGTGTCGGCAAGGAGAAATCAAATAATAAATTCCGTCAGAGGGGAATGGGAAAAGTTGTTGCTTCTTTGACGGCCTCTGTTATGGACTCTAGAAGTGTATTTATGGAAGTGAGTGACAAATAATTTGGACAAGTTGGACTTTGAAAGTCCTCAGTTTTTATTACCCGAACAACAAGTGCGTGCCACGGACGTCACACCTTTCGCGGCGACACTACGTGCGTCCGCATGATTAGGTCCCACCATAGCTCTGAAACATTCTGCCCTAACGGCATCTCTAGAACCGAAAAATGATTAAATCTCTCTGCGCAGCTTTCACCTCCTTAAAAAGTTTATCCGCCTCACTCTTGTAGCCCTTTGCTCAAAAAAGTGCTTATTAACGCCAGACTTGCAACTTGAATGTCTCTTGGCGTTGAAAGACGCTGGTGACCTTATCAAGTTTTACACATTATGGAGTTACTTTACCCACATTTTGTGACATATGGTCTCAACAAAAATGTGTGTGATCGAATTACTTTTACCAAGATTACCAACCTACCCACCCTTTACCTTTTTCTTCATGTGTACATGCTGTTAAAAGGGTCGTTTTTATACAACACGGTCGTAATTTCTGCCTTACAGGGTGGAACAACCGAGTCTTCAAATTCTGACAAAAAGGTCGACAATGAGAGATCCTCAAGCCCAGCTTTCGACTCTGATGAAGATTCAACATCCCTGGCGGTCAAGAAGAAGCAGAATATTGGAGTGATGAAGTCTTTGGCGATTGGACCTCCATCAATGGGCTTAAAGTCCGGGTCCGCAAAAGCTTCTGTACCAGCTGCTCCTCCTACTGTGACGACGGCCAAACAACAACTACAACAAAGCGATGCCAGGAACTTGCCCAAGATACCTGAGCTAGCCACGCTGGGCATGGTCCCGATAAAAGCTTCAATAGGAGCTTCATCAAAGGCTACAGGAACAACATTGAAAGATCATGGCGATGCCGCTGGGACTGCTACGGCGACCACGACTACGGTTACGGATTCCAGAAGCGAACCAGCCAAAAGTGACACAACAACAAGGGTTTACAAGGGCAAGGAATCGATATCGCCCTCGGAGGATTTCCCCCCTCCACCAGCAGATTTCTTTGAACCCACTTCCAGTGGCACTAGAAGAGTTAAGCCTCCACAAACACTAGCACTTCGAGATAAGAATTCTTCGAGCGCTGCTGCTGCTACTAGTTCGTCGTCTACCACTGCTCACCCTATTCCACCACCCCCACCACCACGTAAGGGCAGCGTTGCAAGTTCCAGAAAAGCCTCTATTCAACAACAGCACCAGCATCATCGAGGAGGAGGAGAAATAGAAAAACCAACGTCTTCATCCGACTCTAAAAGCATTCAAAGCATGACAATTGAAATCGATAGCAGGAAACTTGACGAAGTCGTGGGTCATGGCGTTCTCAAGGTTTTACCTGCCCCTGGCGAAGACGCCACTTTTGACATGGTAATCACAGGCGGTGCAAGCGAGTACGGCGGAGTCAGTGGAGCCAACACTGGACCTGAGGATGGGGATGACGCTGCTGAAAGTGGCGTTCAAGTGATTGATCGTACCTTGACTGTTTTACATGGCCGTTTGGGCCATTTAGGCCAAGAAGGAGGAGGAGGGGGAGAACGTGGAAGTATCGGGAATGTTAGTTACTTTTGCGACTGCATAACTGCCGCTGCCCAGGAGCAGCAACAGCAACATCAACAACTACTACAGGGTGAGGGGAGTAAGATTTTTGTTTTGGGGAGGGAGGGCGAAGGATCCGTTGATTATGACAACAAAAGTCTCAGGCTTCTCGAAGACAATAAGGAGAGTGTAAAGTTGCTTTGTCGCAGTTCCCTACACTCATCAACGACGACGCTCCTGGGGCAAGACGTTCCCATTATGGACGTGGTCGCTTCTCTTCTCGATAATAATCACAATGGTTGTTCCGATGACAAAAGGCAGTCTGTCTTATCTTCCTTGAGCTTTCTGGACACGGCGGATTTACGCTACATGGACGACAGCAGTATCACCATCGAAACCCCGACACCACCACCGACACTCTTTTGTGAGCACGGTAATTCCATCCCTGACAACGCCAACTGGACTTTCCAACTTCAAACTCTTATCCGACAAATCATCATCGCTCAGCAACAGAATCTTTCTCCCAGCGCCCAGTCCACGTCCACCGTCCCCCTCATCCACCAACTTCAGCAACAGCTCCTCATCCAGCAGCAACAGATTCTTCTCCAGCAGGCCATGCTTACTCAAATGCAACTTCCGCCTTCAGGTCCATCGAGTGTCGCCGGCGGTGGAGCCGCTCCTGCAGCAGGTGGCGCCGGTGGTGGTTGTAACCTCAGCACTTCCTCCTCCCTCGTAGACAATCATCATTTCCACCACCAAGAACCAAAATGTTCCTGCGTTTCCGGTTCAGCCTCGTCCTACTCGATCAAGTCGCCGTCGTCTGCTACCGCCATGCACAAATGTCGCCATCATTCCCATCACCACCAACATCGAGCCCCAACAGTTTACTTTCCCGAAGACGCAACAGCAGCCGCAGGAACAGCCATTTCTCCTCCCGACAGACCACGGCGGTCATCTCGTCAACAACAGTTGTTGTCCTCCTCCAACAACAATAACACTTGTGAGCTTCTTCCAGACAATTGTGGACCAAACCGCACTACTCAACATGATCATCATCCTCAGCCACCCCTTTCTTGCCCTTACGACGGCGAAGACGAAGATCTCCCACAGCCCCACCACAGCAGCTCTTCCAAGCGCAAATCCGACCCCCGTCGCAATACCTTGACTGAAGTCCAGCAGCATCCTTTGGGACGTCGTGCCGAAAGTGTAACGTCTGGCCACGGTACACTCGGACCTCTTGAATCCAGCACGATGAGTAGCAGGAAAACATCCTTCCAGGACGAAATCATGTCAAATAGAGGGAAACGCAATTCAGCAGCCCTTGAGTCGCCCCAAAACAAACTGCCGTCAAAGAGTCCGTCGTCTTCCAAACTAGCAGGGTCATCAGCAGCCGCCGCCGCCGCCGCTACCGCTATTTGTACTAGAACGACAATAGACAACCAGTCACGAATTACTACCACGACTACCACTACTACTGCTACAACCACAACCATCACCGTTCAGCAACATCATCAGAGCCAGGAAGAACAAGTCGACGATGATTACGATCAGGACATTTCACCCGCTCCTGCCACCGCCAGCAAACTTGATAGGAAAAAGCAGGGGAGCTTTGCAAGTCGACTGAGTAGAGCTGACAGCAACGTCGGTCAACAGCAGTCGGCTAACAATAACGACGGAGCTGGAGGAGCGGGTTCCAGTAGCGTCAGGTTCGGTAATAACAATAGTTCTAGCAGTAAGAATAATAACCCGGATGACCCCAACAACGACGACGAGGCTGGAGCACAGCCTTCCTCATCGGCAGCCAAACCCAAAAGTTTAGTCAAGTCCTTAGGGAAACGCATCAAAGTTAGGAAACGCACCAAGGAAGGACGCCAAAAGTCCAAGTCGGAAAACAGGGCCAGAAAAGCACTAAGGACAATATCCTTTATTTTAGGAGCCTTTGTAATTTGTTGGACTCCGTACCATATCCTCGCTATGATTGAAGGATTCTGCGGATGCATCAATCAGCACGTCTACATGTTTGCTTACTTTCTCTGCTACGCCAACAGTCCCATCAACCCCTTTTGCTACGCCTTGGCTAACCAACAATTTAAGAAAACTTTTACAAGAATTATTAAAGGCGATCTCCATATGACATAGTCTCTCATCAAGATTCCTTCTCGTATTACGTCCTGTCGTAGTCATGTCATGCCCTTCTGGACGCAGACAAAAATTATGCTACACTTTCCAATCGTCAGTCCAAACGAATCCAAAGGTACTCTCATAGCCTATTTGATATTATAGTGTCTTGAAGAAATTGGGGGTGAATTGCAAATTCTACAAGTTAGGCATTGTAACGTTGAGATACGCAGAGTTTAAAAACAAGAAATTCAAATAGCCTATAATACAAATACCTGTCTATCTTTATAAAAAAAGTTCAGCATCGCGCTACTCAACCTTTCATCAAACCAAGTTTGCTGTGATGTACTTTTTAAAACAGTGGACTTGGTGAAAGCGAATAGTTTTTATGTATACATCAGTAATGAAATATATAAGATATTCGTTTCTTGTCGTTTGTTAGCGCAGGGATTTTGATGTTACTAGAGGAAAATGAGGGAAGCATGATTGATTGGGATGAATGTGATACTAGTTCATTATGCAATCATTAATACACGTATTCGTGGAACAGAAATTAATAATTAACTTCGCAATTGATAGTAATAGTTGTTGTTACTGCGTATATATATACATGTACTTACGCATCCTGTGGAACGAGACTTGCATTTTGCTATAGAAGCTTTTCGTAAAACTTAATCAAAAATTCTGTATAGAACATTGAAACGTGCAGATTTTTAGTCAATGTATCCATAAGTATATTTAAGGATAAAAAACGCATTGAAGTGTAAGCCAAATTATCTGAATGTGCAGGAACTTCCCATTAAACTCGGTCGCCAAAAGTTCCAAGATCAAAATGCATAGAGCCCCATGCATTTTCATCTTGTACTCAGCGAAAGTAAATGTTGTTACATGTGTTTAGAGTTTTAGTTAAAATACGTGACTTTGTGAAAAACTGCCTCATTTCTGATATTAAGCTACATGACCCGGCCATTTCAATGTTGCCCGAGACTCTTTTGTAAGGGTGAATACGAAATTTCTTGCTTTGCGTACAAGTATTTAATTACAGTTAGTTTGTGTAAGTTTTCAGTTACAAATAACTTTAGTGTCTCAAGGGATTTCCAATTATGCTTGCAAAGCGACAAAATTCCAGTAACAATTTCAGCATGTGGAAACTACTTCAACTTAACATTCACAGAAGCAAACCTAAATTTTTGATTGCAGAAATTGTACCCAGTTTCTAGAAAAACTTGTCATTCAAAACCGGAAAATTGCAGGGAAATGAGCATATACACTCGATATTATCCCGTTAAATATTTACATTTTCATTTCGTCTACCAAATATAAACAGAGTACGCAGCAGTTATGGAACAGCAGCAGATTGCATGAATGTTTTATAAAAGTCGGGTGAAGTTGACAATAAACGCTGTCTTTTAATGTGAACCCAAATCCGTTTTTCTCCGTCCTCTCGTTATTATTCGCATTCTTTATTGCCGCCAAGAAGATATTGCCAATTTGAATTCGCACCTTGCAACACATTTCGCCAAAATGAAAATTTATGCCACAATTATGCTACCGAATAGCGCTTATGTATTTGACTTTAGCAATTTTCACCAGGGACCAGGATTGATCCACAAATGGTCATGGTGCTGAGGAACAGCCTTCGAGCCTCAAAGGCTTGTTCGAGGGAACAGATTTACATGGCCGCCGCCACAAAGGACGAAATCATCCTCGTAATGAAACAGTGTGGATTACGCAAGAATCAAGAAGACATTGTATGCCCAGAAAATCTATTAAGAGATTCTTCGAAATGGAACCGTAGGACAAAGGAATTGCGACATCTAAGAAATTGTTTGAATATAGCTTTGCTGCTTGTGAATTACACCATTTTAATTGAAAATTTGCAAACACAACAACCGGGAAACGTTGACAACATTGGGGTAGATTAAGGAGAAACACTACACTACACACTACGTTGGGAGTGGACAATCCAACCTTTCAGTTACATTCCAGACATGACTGGCAGCATGAAGGCATCCTGTTTTTATGACACTTTATATACACGTATATATATCAAGTTCGGCGAAATTCCCCAAATACTCTACAAGATTCCAGGAAAACATGACAAGATTGTGAAACAACAGCTCTCTTGTCCCTTTTTACATTGTTGGGCTTGTTTACACTTGCTGTTTACAACTCGTAATCTTGTGTTTTATTTCAAACTAAAGAACATTGTCCTTCAGGAATTGCATCCCTTCTCAGCCGTATGGTTCCAGTAGATGACAAGAGCCGCAAAATATGAGCGCTTCCATTGAGATGGTTAGTGTTTGGCTCTGTCGTTCGTACGCTCAAAGTAACAAACGTTGCATCAGTTTCGGAAGAATAGATTTCTAGCTGAACTAGTAACAAATTTCTTCCCCATCATGCACCTGAGGTAATGACAAACAAACAAGCATGAGCTGAAAATGTTCGAAACCATTCCAACAAAATTCATCTTGTATCTTATCCGAAAAGCCATGGCCACTATACTATCCACACATTAAGTATTCCAGCAACATATGTCCCGGATTTTTGTTCTCACAAACTTTTACTTCCTTGTGCCTATGCGAATGTTTAGTATGCTCGCCATAGCTTTCTTGGTCTTTGATACACCAAACATCTATAGCTAAAGCTCGTCTGCAAATTTTTGCAGCGTCCTGCAAGATAGCACTACTACCAAGAAAAAGCTTTTCAACGACCTGATCTTGTCTCATCGCATTGAAATTACCAGAACCGCTCTGTCAGCAGCACATGACTGGGTCCAAACAAACTCTCGCCAGCCGAGATTCGAGATAGAACATAGTGTTGATTACTAATAAGGGCTCCCTCCACCATTCCACTCCCTTGTGTCTGCCCTACAAAAAATTGCAAATTCGCAAAAACAAGTCTAGCGTCTAAGACCTCCCAGTGCACGTGTGCCTTGGCATACATATTCCTCCGCAGCATGCATGTAACGTTGCTGGATATCTTACCAAAATCATTGTGATTCAGCCCACTAAGGACCGCATGAAATATCATGTACCTGGAGATTTGACTATTAATTTACCCACGGAGCAATAAATTCGTGAAATGTCACAATTAAATTGCATGACGCTTAGTCCTCAGTCACTTCTCATCTTCTAATGTGCAGAAACAGCAGAGTCGAATTTCAGCTCTTTCAGCCCGAAATGACAGCTACATATTCGTCACTTTTGTCCTGCCATTACGCTTCTCCCGGTTGCGTCAATTCTAATTTTACATCAGCCAGCATACGTCATGGCCCAAAGTGATGTCACCTAAAAGCTATGGAAAATAGCTTCCACATTTACATATCGTCCCTCGAGTTTATATAGTACTTTGATGTCAAGAAGAACCTCTGCAAGCAAAGAAAAAGGACTTCCCAAAGAACCGCTTACTTTAAGGTCAAGCTCATCTCGGCAGCTATTTCGGGCATTCTTTCTGACGCACTGGCCAAAAGTTTGGGGATGCAATCTGTCTCATACTTGTTTCCGGTATCTTTTGGCTCAACAACTTACAAACTTTTTCCCGTTTTAAGAGATTCAAGTATATAATTCAGAATTTTTCTTGAGCTTTGAACATGCTTTTAGTTTAGTTAGAGGGTGCACTACTGGTGGAGGTGGAGCATGTTATTGCAATAATTTCCACAAGCCACTGAAAAGCAAAAGGTTAACTGCTGATTGTATAACCAAACTGATCGTTTTAATCACTTAATGTGAGCAGTTGGAAACCACATTCAGGTAATGCAAACCTATTGCCCTTTCACAGACTCGAGTTGTACATAGAACAACTTTCATTCTGGCAAGGAGGAATGAATGTGTGTGAAAGTTTTTATGAGGAAATTAACTGTTTGCCCCTATAAAGCCGGACAAAAAGAGAAGCCAAAGGAAAAAGTGGGAGCGGGAAAAAGTGGTCATAATCTGTTCTTTGAAGTTTCGGAAGCCTCTTGTTGATTCTGATAAGCGTGGATTAAATCCCTTTACCTCAATGTTTTCTCAATCGGCTTCCTGTGCGAAAAAGTTGGGAAGAAAGTATTGCCAAAGGAGAAAAAGAAAAATCTTTTTCGACAACTGGGTTTCATTGGGGTTCTTGTGTGTGTGTATGTGCCGGCAAGCAAAGGAAATGTTGGACGTTTGAATAGATTGGAAGATGCTGAAAGATTAGGTTCTGCTGCGACCCGGTTATTCATCAAACTCTTTGAAGAGTCAGTCACAGGGTAAATGTTGAGGAAGGTTGACTTCATTTCCGTCGCGATGAAATCCTTGGCAATCAAACAAGTTTCGTGAAAAGTTTTAATCCCAACAAGATGTCCTGGTGCAGATAGGCATTTCTAAGGTGATACCCAATTATTCCTCAACCAACTCCTGCAGACATGAGTACAAATCTTCAACAACTTTTCACCAAATCTTTTCAAACACTCGCTTTTCTTGAAATTTACTCAAACTCGTTCTCACATCATGCACAACTGGCGCTAACTTGCATTGCGCCTTCGCTGGTGCTTTAGATGGCGAGAATAGGATTTTTACCGTGAGGCCAAAGGTTAACAGCTTGGACTGGGTGCCACGCATGTTTTTATGGAAACAAATTGAGAGCGTGAAAACCCCAATTGAATTTTTCCATCAAGCTTAAATTTTGTGCCCTTGCTCGGGTGCGGATGTTAGCATGAATTAAGCTTCAAATTTCTTTCAACAGCTCACAGGTGTCTTGTAACCTTGGACAGTGTGTATACACATTCGCTCCTGAATTGATGGTCTGGGAGTAAATAAATTAATAATAACAGCTGAACAGAGGTCCATACTTTTATATACGCAGACACACGTGGGGAGTTCATATATTCTTCATTGATTTCTCTTTTGAAAGCAATTTCACCTCTGCGGCCATGTCGTAGCCCATGTGCCCAGAGAACAACATGTCGTGGGAAGCCACTTGGGATGGAAGCGGTGAAATGTCATTGATAATGTGGTTCGCAAGTGGCTTCTCATATTAGTTTTATGCATAATGCCGACCGTCTTGGAAATTCTCTTTTCTTAGTAACAGCTTCAGATTCCAGATTCGCCCTTACATGAGAAACGCCACCTTGTACACATGACGAGATGCCGTAGCAGTAAAGGCTGCTTCTTCAAATTAAGTCATGTTACAAAAGAGAGATGTACTTTATTTGGCCCCATTTGCTGAGCATGTTCCCGGAAGTGAACTTTGGCACAGCTCGCTTTTGTTGAGTATGGATACCAATTGTTTCTTATGAGACTTTTCGAAGCCGTTTCAATCCCAGCGACAAATTAAAAAAGAGCTAACGTAAATATTTGGCAACCATATACAAGCGGGAATATTCATGTCGAAAAAGCTAAAACTAGGAGATCATCATCGAAGTACAGACAGCGGACAATCACCGAAATCAAAGAGGCCATTTTCGCAGTGACCTGCCCTGCCTTTGAAGCCAATGTCGGGTCGCAGGTATTTCTGTTCTTTTTGAAGGTGATGGTCGACACGTTTGCCACTTCAATAAACACGGATAAAAAAGAACCAAAAGAATTTCACGCATTGCTGGTATTCACGCTTCAGGCTCCTTCTCCAAATGTCCGTGTTGAGTGCACGAAATTGGACAAACTTTGCGAATTGTTATGACTTTTTGCTGCTCGTGTTTTTCATTATATCTCAGCACCAGAAGCGTGAGCTCCACGCCGATTCAGACAGTTTCCGGTATATATACGCCGATTGGACACCGCTCTTAAGGGTACCGTCCAAAGCATAATTAATTACGGATTTAGCAAAATGTGAGCAGCACTACTGCGTGTCATGCGAATGCGAGGGATTACTGTGCACTGGCCGTTGGCTTAAGTTTCATAAATTTGATCCAGCTCTAAATGCCACTGGACAAATACCACGTGGATCCGCCGGATCATAATTGGACTAATACGCACGTCGTCCGTCTCCTGGAACTACCAACAATCGCCTATGAATTCTTCTCTGCGTTCCATGATAAATGAGTGGATTTTCAAAATCACTAAACCCACAAAATATATTTGGCGACGAAAATCCCGTAGCTTTACTTCATGAATCGGCAGCGTTTACATGCGAGCATTACCCCTATACGGAAGATAGCAGGAGATATAAACTTTGCCATCCTATGTAGCTTCAGTCCCAAACCGCTGTTAGTACATAGCCGTACGAAAGCAAATCACGTGTAAAATTTCCCTTTGAACCTGATCGTGTAAATTTGGCGCGACGTCGTCCATCTATCGAGCGAAGCTCGAGAAGAAGACTGCAATGTTAATGAGATTCGCCGCAAAGCCTCTAAAAAGCTTCACCCCTTCTCTCATATTTATACATATTTACTTTGCCGCATGTGGAACACTGATATGATAAAAGCGAGATGAGATAGATGATCACCAGGCTACGAGATGAGTCTTTAATAAAAAGACTTGTATTCAACTTTAATGGAAATTTGAGACCCGATGCATACACATGATCCAAAATTCCTCCTTCATCACTGAACCTTCTCCAATGTAATCAAATGACAGAACGAAACAACGTGGTTACGTATTCCAAATGCATATCTTGTGGTGCTTGACTGTACAGATATAATTATTTTTGGTTTCACGTTCTAATTTAAGCACGGCCAAACTTAACAAATTATATTCCCCAAGTTAATGCTTTTTGCAAAAGTTCCGAATTCAAGACCAAAAATCAAAGCCAAAAAACATGGCGGAGGCGAAAGATCCTGTATTAGAAATGCAGATTGAATTGCGAGCCCACTTTTCCGGAGCGTGACCCCCGAAATATACTCACAATTGTAACAGTTGGATTGTTGACGTAACACTTGAATGCATTCCGATTGATTGTGCCGTAATGTAGCGAGACGATTCCCCAGCTTTGAAACAGATTGAAAAACTTCTTGTGTATACACCACTGCCACCAGTTCTCAAAAAACGCTTCTCAAAATTAATACAGTTTGAACATGTATATGACCACATGCACAAGCCCCTGTACATGTCTCCATGTTGGTAGAAAGTTAGTCTGACAAATGGTATACGTTCTCATAGACAAGCTTGACAAGGACCGATAAAGGTGTTCAAGTGTTGATTTCAAGGTATATACCCTCGTACAAGAACATGTTTCAGAACGTATATACACACTCGTCTGATACGTGTTACGGAATGAAGGTGTTGATGGGTATTAAATAGATGGGCGGACGTAGACCAGACCGTGTCATATAGTCGGCCCCTGTTCTGTTTGCAGATACAACTGCAACAAGGGCAAAGATACAAAAAAGTGTAAAAAGAAAGCGGATATGAATGTATACATTTGTGTACCGTGCACACAGGAGCATCGCGTATTGCAGGCAAACCGACAGATTGACAAGAAGGGCAAGGCGGATTATAGAAAAAGCAATTTTAAAGGTAAGAGGTGTGGCGAGGAGAAGCGGTGGACTCTTTTAGCTGGATGACAATAGTGACAACAATTTCCTTATTTGCCATACCACCTTTCGAGAAAAAGAAAAATGGCTATGGGTGGGAAAAGGATTGAAGGATTCATGGGACAGTTTTACCCCAAATGCAAAAACACCCTGGGCATTACCACTTCACACCGCCTGGCCACTTTCTCCTTTATTCACTTGTTTGAATACACACGTCAGCCCAAAGGAAAAAATCAACCGTGGAGAAATTCCAAAAAGTACTTCTTCTTCCCCAGCTCTAACACCAGCCACCTAAGAGGATCATGGTGAGAAAACAGACACGGCTTAAGGCAAGGACACGCTACACCAACTCTGTGTCCTATCCCCACGTCCTCTTTGTTTGTCTCACGCAGTCCAGCCATGTCCACTTTGGTCGGCCTTGAATTGAACAAATTTTTACGGCATCCAGAACATATGCTGTAATATTTGGAAACTTTAGAGGCAAGCGCCATTTTGTTCTATGGAACATCCATAATTATAAACATCTTCTTTGGTCTAAAAACAACAAACTGATAGTTGATCATCAAAAAATCCAATTATCAACCCATGTCTTGGAATATAAGCCGGTAAAAGTTTGAACAATTAATTTTCTGTCTCGAGGGGCAACCCTCTTTTCCCCAAACCAACCTTTTTCATGCATAAATACAAGAGCAAGTTTCGTCTTCCATTTCTCGATATCTACAAGACAAAATCATCTCAAAACACAAGGCAAACAGTCAGTGGCAAAAGTCAAAGCTTTTATCTCGTTGCCACAAATACTTCATTACTTGCGAGTGCTTCAATGTATATGGCCGCACGAGTCATGGTGAAAACAAGCCGAAACGTGTAACCAAGTGAACACAATGTAAACGAGCAAGGAAAGTGACTGAACAAGAAAAGGCCGTCGTCGAGAGAGAGAATCTTTCCAAAGCAAATGACAATCACGAGTTTGATCTCCTCCACAAGCGTTTATAGACCTTCTGATTGCCATTTAGTTTTCGCAAGAAGAATATGCATTCCTCATCCATCTTTCTCCAGATTCATCGCACAATTCAATCTCTCTCTTTCTCTCTGCAATATGCTTCTGCTCGAATTCAATGTCCCAATCCACATGTACCTGTATCCTCTTCAGCATATCCCACTTTCCATCCTCATTCAGCTCCTGTCTCACCTTTGTAATAACAGCCTTTACGTACCTACCTATCCACACATTACGTTTTTATATACTTGCTGCAGGTATTCCGAGCTTCAATATTTGCTCACGTCTCCCCTCCTAGCGATAAAGCTCTTTGGTAATGCGTGAGAAATTAAGCGATTAACGACATATGCATTCATTCATGATCAAATCGCATCAATAAAACGCTCATGGCTTTCCCATTATAGTTTCAAGTAAGGAAACGCGATTCCTCTTTTAGACACATATTCTTTCAATATGAATTTCCCACATGCTGTTGCGACCCCCGTGTGTCTCGTCGTCGTATCGTAAAATATTTGACTATTTTGACTGACACTGTCACACATACATGTCAAAAGACCGGAATCGAATTCCACTTTTCCTTTTCGGGCTACGTAACTACAAAACATGGATGGACAGCGTTGCGTTCATCCCGGAAACATGATTGACATTCTCAACACCGTTTAGCCATGTGATAACGAAAAATTGCGTTGACATCCAAAGTGTCGTTCAAAAATGAATGAGTGTGAGCTATTATCATCGTTGTCGGATGAAACGCAGAGTTGCAAGAAACTGCTTAAGCAATTTTTAATAACTGCCTTGTCGTATATCAAGTTGACATATTTCGCTGTCTCACTTCTCCAGGTAGGTGCTGACTAAAGCTTCTGTCAGGTGCGTATATAGTTCTTGATTGCCAACATTCTGCTAAATTACCACCAAAGAACCCCAAAAAATATACTGTACATGTGGCCAAAGTCTCCTTAAATTGCAAGTGCTCCTTTGCCGCTTTTATCATGCTAATTATGTCCTTTGTGTATATGAGGAGATGGAGAAAGTGCGTTGATTTTGCAAGCTTTCCTTGTTGAAAAAGTCGGTTTGAGATGCAGATTCTTTTGGGAGCCGAGCTTCTTGTGAAGTAGTAGCCGGAAGTATACCGTGGTAAACTTACATATCCTCTGTAATGGCTGCATTTCGGTCCTTTGTATCCAAGGGAAAAGTGTGATGCAAAAGGTGGAGAATAACAAAAAGTTGGTGGCTTCTTGTGCTTCTTTGCTTGTTGCTAATACGGTGGGTCGTTGGATGCCGGACTGCTGAAAGTGACAAGATGAGCAAGTGTGAGAGCCTGTGGATGACTTGAAATGTTACTCAAGTCTGTAGGAACAAGTTACCTTTTTCTTGAAAAGTGGAGCCATCATCATCCACTCGGCTTCTTTCTCATGGCTCGGTATTCAGGAACAAGTATCCTTGTATAGTCTCCAGATTCGCCATTTTCCGAGGCTACTACCAATAGTATCATCATATCCCCTTCGAGTATCTTCTGACTCTTCAAGTGATGGTGTACTAAAAAGTGCCATTTTCTCACACTATATTTCCCGGACGGCTTACCTATTTGATTATGTCGTTCCTTGCATCTAAAGGCACTATAGATATATCTGCACATAATAAACCGAGGGATTCGATAGCGGGCAGTGCTGCCGCGCTAATGATATTTACCATCTTCGACCCGTATCCCCCTCCGTCCGGGTGAACTATATCCGACTTCCGGCATCGCTAAGTACTGGTGTGGGAATTTTCAAACTGTAAGGATCCTTTTCCTCTCTTAATACGTGCATTTGACTGGGAGAGACAGAAAGACGTCGTGTCCAAAAAGCAATACTCGTGGGAACTGACGCCTTACAGGGTCCAACGCTAAAACTGAAAACGATATTAGACTCTTTTCTCAGCAAATCTCCGCAAGTATTTTGAGGCCACAGTATAATAGCCCTCAATCCACCGATAAGGCGATTACCAGCATTCCTTGAGTCCAAAGAGAAAGCTGAAATTTCCTTAAAGGAGTAATTCATTTAAAATAGGTTGTCATCAATTAGTTCATGCGTTTATTCAATTAATAGAACACTTTTAGAAAACATTAGGTGTACAGCAGCCCAAAATCCATCGAGCCAACTTTTTCATCAGCTTTCAGATCGTCTTACAAACTTCATCACTTCTTCTCAGGGTTCAATATAGAGATTACTCTATGCCAACTTTACATTACGTGGTATGAATGGGAGCATCGTAAATATTTGCTAGTGGTTACAACCAACCTTTATTTCTTGTTCCGTATTATAGGCGTGTTGATGGCTACAATACAATACAATCACGATAGAGCCATATCTACCTGTCGCTGAGATGGAATTGGGGTTTTGTGATGCACAATAAGTTCCGTCTTGTTCAGAATGGCTTTAAGCTGTATATGCGGGTTCCCGTTTCAGGAATGGCAAAGTTTAGCAACACTCACCCAATGACTGCCATTCGCATTTGATATTCCTGTTGTACAGTTCAATTCCTATGCTCAAACTTCTCGAAAGCCATCCGCGCGAAACTATTACCCCTTTAATCCCGCCGTTTGAATACACGAATGAATTGCGGTTTCCGCAAACTACTTTAATATGACTTTCTTACTACCACAGCATTTCTTAAGCTCCGCTTCAAATGCCCACTTTTACATTGCATCTCCTTCTTGTGTATCTGCTTCTGCTGCCCTTTTACGTATTTTGAACGTCAATGATGACTTTCTTCTTTCCTTCTGTAAACCCCATTGCTCTCTATAAGTCACTATAACTCCACGTGCTGGCCTATACGGAAACGTTTACCCGCTAAACGTTTATGAGCTAGAATTTGCTATTGTAGTTGTTGCGGGCAATTCTACAAATGGTGGAAAATTGCAACTGTAACAATTATCACATTCAACAACTTTCACGTACCTTTTCCCCTGTTAAAGTCCTGGGAAGAATTCAGAATATTTCGTCGACGTCGTGCAGAAGATTATTATTTGACATGTATCTATTCATCTTTGTGTAATACGTACACATTTTCCAAGACGTATTTTGTTGCATACATGCTTTTGTGTTGGCATTTGCTCGGTGTGGGTTGGCTCCCGTTTTCGGGTATTGTCATTATCTCGGCGGTTGGATGAGGAAGGTATTGAATAATTGCTTCTTCAAGCTTCGGCCTGGCTTTGGGGAGGAAGAGATGCAGGGAATAGTGAATAGTAATAGCCTTTCGTTGAAATTGGATCTTGGCCTACTGCTAATGGTTATTATGGGCGAGAGGGTATATTTTTGGAAAAGAATTTATCATCAGGAGGATACCATCATCCGGGTGTAATTTGACTATCAAATTA
>JAQGBJ010002310.1:0-17093 GCA_034698345.1 Sphaeridia pumilis
AACAAAAATCGGATTTGGCATAGTAACGGCGAGGCGAAGTCTTGGGTGGCCACATTTCCTGGCCACCCAAGGCTTTATGAAAACAGTAGGCTATTTTGATGATCAAACTCAAGTCGACGAGCGCTCAAAAACTTTGTGGCCATCGTAAGTTATATTTTAACACATTGGGTACATACGTGGCACTAATAGATTCAGTAAAATCTCGGAAATTCCAGTTGCGAAGTTTTTGGAGATTTTTGACTTGCAGGGCAAAAGAGGTTTATAGCGCTTCGCTTCGTACTACCAGAAAAGAACCTCCGCTGGACCAATCTCGTCTTTGAGCATATGAAAGATTCATGCCTTGGGCCTTGATTTGGTTGAGCTGGGCACGACCTGTTTTTAAACCTTAACCTGCTTAGGTGCGAAATTGTCAGAAGCACTTCAGAAACCTCAACAAGAAAGTTTTGGAAGTTCAAAGACAGAAAATTATTGAAAAAGAACGACATGTTCATACTTGAGTTTGAATTTTGCGTTACGTAAGGCAATCGGGCAAATAGTGGTTTTCAAGTTCAGTTTGAGGGCATTGAAATTTTATATCTTTGAAGATAAGTTGTAACTCGAGTTTTCGAACAACCAAAGATGTCCTGCTAACAAAGCGGATCGAAAGCGTTTATTGAGGCCTCCGTCAGTTTGTTTTGTTCGAATTACGGAATCCTGGGCTAATTATGCATTGCCATATTTCTGAAAATTATGTTTGTTTGCTTTGAATTAATAATCATCTAAATTGCTTCTATCTTGAAACTTGCAGTTCTGGGAAGTAATCTCTGACGAGCACGGAATCGACCCAACTGGAACCTACCGTGGCGACTCTGACCTTCAACTCGAGCGAATCAACGTATACTACAATGAAGCCACCGGTGGAAAGTACGTTCCTCGAGCCATTCTGGTGGACTTGGAGCCCGGAACAATGGATTCGGTCCGCTCAGGCCCTTTTGGACAACTCTTCCGTCCCGACAACTTCGTCTTTGGTCAAAGCGGCGCTGGCAACAACTGGGCCAAGGGCCATTACACAGAAGGCGCCGAACTAGTCGATTCCGTCCTGGACGTTGTTCGTAAGGAAGCAGAGAGCTGCGATTGCCTCCAAGGATTCCAGCTGACCCACTCGCTTGGTGGCGGTACCGGATCTGGTCTTGGAACGCTTTTGATCTCCAAGATCCGCGAAGAATACCCTGACAGGATCATGTGCACCTTCAGCGTAGTTCCCTCACCAAAGGTACATGCTAGTCTTTATTTCAAGATTTTTGATTCCGAATGCAGCTGATTTGATCAATTTTTGTAGGTATCTGACACCGTCGTTGAGCCTTACAACTGCACCCTCTCAGTCCACCAACTAGTGGAGAATACTGACGAAACCTACTGCATCGACAATGAAGCCTTGTACGACATCTGCTTCAGGACGCTGAAATTGACCACTCCAACCTACGGAGACTTGAATCACCTTGTTTCTGCAACAATGTCTGGAGTTACGACCTGCCTCCGGTTCCCAGGTCAACTAAATGCTGACTTGAGAAAATTGGCCGTTAACATGGTGCCGTTCCCTCGGCTCCACTTCTTCATGCCTGGATTCGCCCCTCTGACCTCTCGAGGAAGTCAGCAGTACAGAGCTCTGACGGTGCCCGAACTGACGCAACAAATGTTTGATGCCAAGAATATGATGGCTGCCTGCGACCCTAGACACGGAAGGTATCTCACCGTTGCTGCAATCTTCAGAGGAAGGCTCAGCATGAAGGAGGTCGATGAACAGATGCTTAACGTACAAAACAAGAACTCGAGTTACTTCGTCGAATGGATTCCAAACAATGTCAAAACTGCAGTGTGCGATATTCCACCCAGAGGACTCAAGATGTCAGCAACGTTCATCGGAAACAGCACTTCGATCCAGGAACTGTTCAAGCGAGTTTCGGAGCAATTCACCGCTATGTTCAGGCGCAAAGCTTTCTTGCACTGGTACACTGGAGAAGGCATGGATGAAATGGAGTTCACCGAGGCGGAGTCCAACATGAACGACCTTGTCTCGGAATACCAGCAGTATCAGGATGCTACGGCTGAAGAAGAAGGAGAGTTTGAAGAAGAGGAAGGTGAAGGCGATGCTTAAGAAACTACAACAATTGTTATGATTTCCTAATTTCTGAAAGTACACCGTTCCGAATTATTATTCTGCTTTGCAATTGGTTTAAATGTTCTAGTTTTCGATAGAAATAATTGGTCTTGTCAATAATAATTGTGAATGTCAAAATTTTTGTGAACAACAAATCTGCAAAACTACGTGACTGATTCAAGATTTTATACTTATGCTGTTAGCTGCATTTTGAAAATATCACACAAATTAGTGAGGTCTGTATAGTCACGGAGAAACCAGGGTTAGAGAGCGCTGTCAGAACATTTAGCGGTGGGCTTTCAAGTTGTCAAGATTGTTTCTTTCTCTAATGACTTTTGAAGTTGTGAAATTTTCTGCAGATACTTAAAGATACTTGGCCATGTGAATCAAAAATGCAAAAATGACACCGTTAGTCTGAAATTGCTGGAATATGATATATGAAAGGGTTCGATAAGACGCTGATGCATTGCATAGCCTTTTTTGCCTTCTTTAGGCCCTAATTACTCCGATGTCATTCTGAGCTCCAATAACTTCCTTCATAAATCTTCAACAGATATATATATTGCTTGCATTGGTCATTTATTAACACTTTTAGTGGACGTTCCTCGAAATTACGAAATTACACTGATGGAACCCTTCCAGGCGACTTAGGCTTTGCAATTGTCTCCGGAACAAAGCAAGTATTCCTGGATGCAGTTTTCGCGATCTGCAAAAGGAATCATTCGAAAAATTCAGTTCCCTTCAGAAACTAGATATTCATATCTTAGTTTTTGAATCTGAAACTTACGCATAGGATGCTGAATTCGGTCAAGCACAGTCTCGTCTTCGATATCATCAGAATCAACACATTCGCATTTTTCCTGACTGTAGACGACCGGAGGTTTAGCAAGAGAGCCAGGGGGACAAGGTTGGGACACTGCGTACGCTGGCTTGTGTTGTCCAGGAGCACATTGCCAGAATCTATCTGGAAAGTCGTAATCGGGTAAGAGGCCTAAATAGTAGGTGCCGTTTGGACCCCAGTGCCTGCAAGGCTCAAGCTCAACTTTTTCGTTTTCGAC
This sequence comes from Sphaeridia pumilis, assembly GCA_034698345.1. Lineage (NCBI taxonomy): Eukaryota > Metazoa > Arthropoda > Collembola > Symphypleona > Sminthurididae > Sphaeridia > Sphaeridia pumilis. Next base: position 3,196 of record JAQGBJ010002310.1, read on the forward strand.
ATTCAGTGGGCCTCTGGAGCAATTTTCTGTAAACAGCAAACAGGATGATTTCAGCTCATTTTCTCAAGAATCAAAACTAAAACGAAACTAATAAAAAGCTGACCTTTGAAACTTTTGTTGTTACCACAATGGTCATTAGTTTCTACACATTCGCAAGTCTCGGCGTTGAAGTACGGTTTGGACGAGTTCCATGCAAAGCATTTGTAAGACTTGGATGCAGGAACCGAAAGCCTTACATGATTGAAACTTTCTTGTGCAACCAAGTAGCTTCTCCTGTTCTCCGGATTGACTTTACGGCAATGCCAAAATTTTCCACAATCGTAAGGGTCCGGGCTCAGGCCCACAAAGGATGAGTTGGCGTCTTCCCCATGGCATGTAAACGATGAATCTGACGATGAAACTGGAGCACTGAAATAAAGTGCAATCGCTGTTAACAACAAAGCTAAATTTCGAACTTTCATGATTGAAGAGTCTTCTAACAGATTTGGTCTGAAAAAGGACTACTTCCGAACCGATGAACACTTTCTGTAAGACTGACTGACTCGGCTAGTTTTGGCTATTTTCGCCCATGCAGATGGGTGTCAACTATTTAAGCTAAAAGTGATGAATTGCACCTGGCTGACTGATTAATGAAAGAAATATTCCCATTCATGGGAATGTCAAGTTCAATGTTGATTCTCGTTCGTTCGAACCGATAGAAGTTAGCATAACGTTCAAGTTAGCACACCTGTTTGCTATTCTCACTAGAAGTGTGATAGTTTAACAATCCTTTTGTTGTGCAAACAAGAAAACTTGAAGAGTAAAGCGTGCTCTAGCACAATATCAAGGACACAGGAAAAAAGTGCTAGAGCCATAAGGTCAGACGCTTCGGATCAACTATCAAACGTTGCTTATCAGGACGAGCGTTTAAGATTTAAAGTAAATCCGGCGGATTTTCGTGGCTTAACTTGCTGAATGCAAAAAGTCGACTAGTGATTGAAAGGTAATAAAAATATACCTGTGAATGACGCAATTTGATTAGGGCGTAATACGGCGGAATTTGCGACTACCTTCCTAATTTACCTTTTATGATTGAGGAAATAGAGAGCGAATCTGGTCATAAAAATCGAGCATTTGACCTGGTGTCGTTTGGTATCGTAATCAAATCATTGCAGCTCACAGCAACAACTATAGAAACTTAATGACCGCTAAACTCAATTACTGAATTTGATCATCGCTAATTATGTTTCGTTAATTGAAATAGTTCAAACTTAAAAACTAGTAAACTAACTGACAAACCATAACAATGCCCAGGTGGCCAAAGCTATCTAAGGTTTTGGATACAGCAGAATGGTCATTACATTTGGCCACGAAACCTCCTGATTACAGTCAGAATAAGTCGATTGAAAAATCAAAAGCATTAGATACTTCAGTTGGGTCAACAAAGACTCACAGAACTAAAGAAGAGCCATCCTCGCCACAAGAAGCATCATTTGAACAAGTTCCTGGTCGCTCACCAAATGGTAGCGATGATGAAGTTTTCGTTGATTCCCCATTGCCAACTGACCCAAAGCCGCTCGCCGTCTCAGATAAACTTGTGTCAACTTTTGACGCTCCAACCGCTGCGGCATTCTCTAATGCGGCAGATCGTCCTCCAATAACGCGAAGCCTGCTGTATGCGGAATGCTTGTACACTGGAATGCACTACTTGGGTCTCAGTTCCGAACGGTTTCCGGCTTCCAAAGAAGAAATCTGTCTCTACAGTCATGTCCTCTTCAGAGCAACCAAGCCAGAGCAAACGGTGGTGATGGATTACGTTTTGAGTGAACCGTTTCCGTTGACTGTGGCCAATGTCAAGGTGGTCCAAGGTGTGGGACTATCGCCCAGGCTCGATGGGTCTCATCCTGAAGTTTATGCTGTGGTCGCTCATGATTCTTCAGTAGCTTTAATTATATATAAGTTTGATTTCAAAACTTGATTTTTCAATTTATCAACATTAGACTTTGGAATTTACTTGTATAGAGTGAAAACTTTCGTATCCATCAAGAAAGGTGGAGGCGGGTCTCCACAAGTTCACAGTCAGAGCGGGAAGAAATGGAAGACGTCAAGAAATCATCTAAGAAGATAAAAACAATTAATGAATATGACACAATACCCACAGCTATGAAAACAGAAACCAGACTTACGACTTCGCCAGTTTGGGAGCAGCGTTTCCAGACTATAGTACTGAGGCCAAGCTCAGACGAAATAACCATAGAGTTGTGGGACAAGGACTCTACTGATTCTCTGGGATCTTCTGGCGGCAGCGGCCGCAAGTTTTCTCTGACGAAACAAAAAAAGTCTGACGTTTTCATGGGTTCCATCACCATCAAGCTTCCTCAGGTTAAATCCAACTTTCTAAGAGTTTCTTACGATAATGGCAATGGTTGCAGGATGGGCGACAAAATACCATACTGTATTTCAGGTTTCCTGTGAAGGAGAAAGCCGATGGCATGTACTTCAGGGGACGCCGAAAAAGAACCGTCAAATAACCGGCAAGATCCTTGTCAGCATTTGGTTCTCACACGCTTACAGGCATGGCAAACCTCATGTTCGTTAGTGTTCTTCCTTCTAAAAGTTTTAGAGATAAACAGAATTAAAAAACAATTACTCATATGTTCTAAATCAGACAGCAAATGCCGAACCGAATTCAGTTCTCCGAGCCCTATGGGAACACGTTCTCGAATACGAGTTGCTGCAACATGGCTCCATTTGGAAAGGACAGGTGCCGACGGCTGCAACGACGCTGCTGTACCAATACGCTCTTCAAACTGGAATCAGTGAAGCTACACAGGTAAGACGCATTATTCATCCCAAATATTCTCGGTGTTACTTCATGTATGAACTTACAGGCTGTCATTCGATGGAATGCTTACGCCAAAATGAACCTTAACGCAGAAGGACTTCGCCACCAAGTCCTTGATTTGCACAATACAGTCCAATCATGCCTCGCCGCTGGTGATGACGGCACTTTGTTGCCGCAAGCTGCAATGGTTATGGAAACGATAAACAAACACGTCCTTCCAATGCTCCGAAATCACCTGAAAATGAAGCAAGAAGTTGTACAAGACGCTTTACGTACCATCATAAATGGCTACCACTTACTCATCCAGCAAGAGTGCAGCGAAGCAGACATTCATCCACTCGAGTTTAACATTCAGGCAGAACTTCGTATGGCGTTTCTCGAATGGTACAGTGAACATTATTCTAGCATTGTTGGTCCTTCGCAGTACATTCTGTCCAAGTCGGCGAAATACTTGTACGAGCCCGTGGAGTCTCTCACAATGGTACGAAAGTTACCTGTAGAAAACCACTTGTTATCACACTGACCGGCATTATAACGATTTCACATAACGTTTAGCTCATGCATGAAGTAAACGTACTCATGAAGCTGTGCGACGAAAAATGGAAGCCGTTATTCCAGATGGAACTCGAGTCCCGAGTGGACTACATGGCGTTGGCGTTCGACGAACTGCAGAAGATGGTCGTTCACGATGTGGAAGTTGTTTGTTGGGCGGTCTACAAGTCCTTGGACAGCAACCATAAACTTCGGCATTTTTTACTAGACTTCAACGAAGTCAACAAGCGCCTTTGCAAAGCTCTGCTCGAACTTTATTTGGAGACGAAGCAGTTTGTCCATTGGGAAAAACGAGTTTACCTTGGAGGTTTGAATTAGCTATTGCCGATCTATAACAAAAAACATAAATTTATAGTTTACAAATATGTGAAATTCTAGAGCCCAATCCAAACCACATCCACATACTTGAATATTACGTCTGGTTCCGCCCAATTCTCGTCCTCTGGATGGGCTTCATCCTTCAGAAATCCACATGTGCAGTTGCCAATTACGCCCTGGCAAACGACAAGAAACTTGAAAAGATTGCTCAAAAACCCATTACTAGTTCCGCAACGGACACTGCTAGAATATGCGACAGTGTAATTCAATTTTGGCAACAGCTCGAATGGCCTCACATACCTGAATCTTGCGCCATGTTGATTTACTTGAATGAAGTAATCTGCTACGTTGCCCTGTTGTATGCAAGGAAGAAGCGCCTTCTGCTGGAGCGTCAAGGTTACTTTGACAGTTCGGACCATTTTGACGTCAGCCAGCGGTTCTGTTCTGGAATGAATAACATCGAACATGTCAAGGTACTGAATTTTTCATTAACCGCAGAAGTTTTTAAGATTTCAAGCTATAGAACGTCTTATAAAGTTATAAAATGTAGGACACTGTCATAAAAGTTCGAGAGCAAGCTAACATGGACGAGTTGTTACTTGAGTTGGATAAATCCCTAGGACCTGACTTGGCCAAAACATTCGAAAAGCGACTGAACCAATTTACCATTTGTGCAGTCCATGGTTGTGAACAAGAACTTCAACAAATCTTGGTTCCTGTTACAGCTCGAGTCAGGAAGGAGGTGAATACTGCCTCATTCAGTCTAATGCTTAATCAAGTCGATTGTTGTCCAAGCATAATTTTGCCCTCGTTAAGATTCGACCAGGCATCAACAGGATCATTAGGCGTCTCGAGCAAGGTATCGAACCGGAGCAAGCGTTCAAGTCCTTTGATTCCGATATCCTGGAGCGTAAAACACAAGTTCTTCAAGAAACTTTATTACCACTCAACTTTTTACGGGTTCTTACCACAATCTGGGACGCCTTTTGTCTCGAGTTCCATGCAGCAGTTATTGGTTTCACGTCTCGTTATCGTGATGAGGCCGCTGATGGAGCTGGGTTTCTCCAAAAAATTCAAACTTGTTTGGTGACATCAAGGAATCACTTCAAAGGCTTTGGCTTGAACGACGCTGAGATGCTTTCCAAATATGATTCTGCGCTTCGTAACTTCATTGAATCGTTTACACTGCCGACGCAAGAACTCATTTCTGCTTTTTACCGTCTGGCCATTGAGCAGCACATGGATGTCCTGCTGAATGTGAGAGAATATTAACACTAGTTAAAGGATAAAAATATTGAATTTACTATTATTGAAAACTCACTCATAGGGACGAGAACCGGAAATGCCGGCACTAGGACACCTGGTTGTCAGGACGGCTCATAACGCTGGAGTCCTTACGGTTGAAGTCATCTCCGCCCATGACTTGACAGCACGAGATATCCCGCCAGCATTCTTTCGAAAGTTTCTAGGAGCTAAATCCTCTAGCGATACTCTAGTGTACATTAGTCTGAGGCCTGAATACATGTTTTCGGTAAGTTTTGCTGATACTAGATTCACTGGAGAGTACTTCGCCAAGATAGGTTTCTTTTCGCTTCTTTACAGAATCAACCGACTCAGAAAACTTCTATCCACTGGAAGTCCTTAAATCCAACATTCAACGAAACTTTTACTTGGTACCTAACTGAGAAAGAGCTTGCAGGAGCAGAGTGCACAATTGTTTTTACAGTCTTCGATCACGATCGGATAACACAAGACGATTTCCTTGGAGAAGCCATCATACCTACTTCTGAAGTCCCTGGAGTCAACAAGCTTCGCCCTATTCCTCAACCAATGGTTTTGGAGCTTCAGGCTCCAGACATAAAAGCTGATCCTGTCATAGCTATTCTGTCCATCAGAACTACTGACCCTGTGGCCAAAGACTTTGTTCAAGAACAAAAGCGAAAAACGTTACAGTTAGTGAACATTAATAATACACCTAATCAGAACAAGAGCCCTCACGAAATGGGGAGAAAACAGGACCTGAACAAGTCTATGTAGTTCCTAGATACAATATTACAGGAATATCTGATTCGTAATAAAATTCACAAGTGAATATAATGTAGCAAATTCCTACAGCTCTTATAAAATCCAAGAATTACGGCGGTAAAGAGTACATTAAGTTACTCCACGATACACTCTTCAGATCCGGTTTCTTCCAATTCTTACTTCCAGCGTTATTCTTCCAGTAGTCTGTACTCGATTGAGCTGCAGGGGCTGACCACCAAACCTGCAAATCAGATAGAAATCAAGGTCGAGAGATAAGCCAGCACAAGATCTTGGATACTCAACGGACATTACCTGCTCAGTATGTTTCAAAAATTCCAGCTCAAGCAAGTCTCCATTTAATTTTGCCATGCTAGCAGCCTTTCGCAAATGTGATTGGCAATCTTCCTTGCGATTTCTCAGCTTACAAAGGTAGGCCCGCATGTGATAGTGTCTGAAACAAGCCGACGTTGAATATTTTGTATCCAATTTGATTTTTACTATGAGCAAGAACCTTGTTTGACATACCTAGCTGCATAGACTGGAACTGATCCCAGCGCCATCTCAACAATCTTCAACAGGTCTTCAGCAACTAGCAGCAGTTTCTTTGCCAGTTCGTACCTCTTGCGAAACTGGTGGTGGTTGGCAGTGATGAGGTATGTCTGGATAAGTCTCAGATTCGCGTCCACTACCAACACTGTATTCCTCTTTTCATTCAGTTTTACTGCCTGGAAGCATATTTCATGAAAAGCCACAAGGCAACTACAGGACTGTTTGATTAGATGACCAAAATTTACCTTAGATCTCCAGCGGTAAGCTTCTTCCCATTTCCCCATCCGAGAGTAAAAAAGTGCAAACGACGTATAAAATGCGTAATGGAAGTCTTCTTGGTTGAACACTTTGATGTACTCGTTCCATTCCTTGGTACTGGCGAATGCTTCACATCTACAAAATATTAGCAGAATATTATTAACAACTGAACAATGGCATTTCTTTTCAAGCCAAACTGACTTACGCTTGTATGCTTTCCACAGGACAGCCAAGTTCCAAAATAACCGTTAGCACCAGAAGATAATACAAAGCTTTTCCTTGATAGTAAGTTTCGTTGTTGGTCAAAACGCTGCAAAATATTCACATCAGTTATGAGCGCCTTTCTGACTTCAATTTTTGGAGTAGATTTCTCACTTGTATGCGTGTAACGAATCAAACAGCATAGATACTTCCAGCAAATGCATCTGGGCATTCATAACGGCTGGATACGATTCAATACATAATTCCGTATGATGTATCAAGTTTGATAGCTTCAGAGAAGAAAATCCCATATCGATGCATCTTACGAAATCACCGGTTCTGAACCTAAATCAAAAAGATTGTCCCGTTTAATAATACACATCAAATGCTTTTGACGCGGGCATTTACAGAACTTGCACAATTTGAGCGGACTTACTTACTGAAAGTTGGCAATATTGCAGAACGAAATTGCTACCGTTAGCAGCTGCAAGGGATCCAAAAATATATCTGAACCCAGAGCATTCTCCATCATTCGTATAGCTCGTTTGATGCATCGTTCAGCATCATCCAGGTTCCCCATTGACGAATGCACGTTAACCAAGTTGTCGTATGCAGGTAGATAACGCTGCAAATATTTACAATGTGATACATTTTACAAACACTTTTGATATTTTCGATACTTACAATCAGGAATGAACCGGAACATTGAGCCTTCAAAAGCTTTCGGAGACCGGTAAGGAAAGCGAGTTCTAGTTTATTTTCTGCTTGATATATTCTCGACAGGTAGGACAGGGCTCGAAATGTATAGCTTTCCAAAGAGTTCCTGTATACAAACAAGGAACATTGTTTATGTACATTTCGATAATCAGACGGCAATGCCAAAGGGGATAAAAAGTCTACTCACTCGTCATGAGGTATGTTCACCCAAAGGTAACGTTTGAAAAACCAGTGCAGTCGCCACACCTTGAACAATGCGATTTTGATCCCGGACTTGATGCTTTTTCGTGCTGTTTCTTTTGGAACTTTCATTTTTACAAGTTTGAGATACCTGCAAACATGAAACTACACGTACATATTCGCTTTAATTAAATGTGAAAGTAACTGGAAGACTTACTCTTGGAACGCATCTTTGGCTGGCTGTTGCATTCCCGATTCGAACAAAGCATAACCGCGTAGAAACACCAACTTTTTCTTCAAAATGGAAGTCCTGACGCTATCACCGGAAGAACCGCTGTCACTCGATTTCCTTCTTATTGCTATGTCCTGGTCAAAATGGAAGTTCATTTTATATTAACCCAGTCACATTACTCGTTCAAGCGCTAAACTGGAACATACTTCATCAACAAGATTCTGAGCTTCAGCGATCCAATCCATGGCTTGCTCTTTGTTTCCACTATTGATAGTAGCTTCTGCAGCTTCAGCCAAGTATGCCGCACACATATCATGCTTCCCTGAAATTCAAAACGGATGAGATATTTTTGGAAAGTTTGGAATATATTTAAGCTGATTCATACCTGCTTCTTTCATATGATAGACGATTTGAGAACATATCTTAGCATAAATATTTGGACATTCGCAACCACTCAAGTCAAAACCAGTGTCAAGAGATTCCCCGGATGCAAGGGGATCAATTTGACTGTAACTACTACGTTCAGACAGTCTGTCCGGGTCGGAAGTGCTGCATAACCCGAGACCTGAACGAAATCTTCTTTTCTTATGCTTGAAGTTCCTAATCGTCCGTTCGATATCCGCTTCAAGGCTGGCCAGCATATTTCGACCAATTTTATGTGTCCGTGAAGGAGGCGAGAGCTTCTTAGAAGAGTTCAAGGGTAAGCTGTGGATTAACAGTTGGCAATTAATTGCTTTGGTTAGAATATTAAGCGAAACAGCTTACTGTGCTTACTTCGAGTATCTTTTAGTCTGAAAATTAGAAGAACCTTGTTTATCTTCATTTTCCGAAAGAGAAATGTTGGAGAACCGCTTCTTGATTTTCAGTGTTACTGCAATACTGCTGACACTTGACCTTACTCTCTGAAACCCTTGCATCATAAAACGTGACTTCAAGTGTAGCCAATGGTCCTACAAAACACAAAGGTGTCAGCGAAAAGTTTTACTTTTTGGTAAATACAACAATAACTTACCGGTTTAGCAGTGCTGGGTGCAGGAACGTCCAAAACGAAACCATAATTATATGCCGTAAAATCTCCACCGCAGAATGTGCAAACGACTGGAACGCTTTTCAGGTACTGTACAACCTTGGAATGGAGCTCTCGGCTTACTTCATTTGTCATTAGACTGTGAACAATGTCTGCCATCGGCACCTGGAAAATAAATACAAAGATCAATACAGCAAACAGCGCTAGAAACCAATTGAATAAATGTGAAAACAACATACGCTTGAAAATTCAGTATATCGACAAAAATAATGTTTTTTCCATCCTTGAACATCTGTGTCGTTTGACAGCTCATCTAAAAGAAGTTAATTGAATTGAATACCACAATTACACAAGAACTGCCCTTTTTAACTTATTCGAACCTCTGATGACATCGATGCCTGTACAATGACAGATGGCACTCAACTCGCTTCCACCCTTTTCTTCGTAGCGATGCCCGGAAAAGTTTGCACTTTCCATACTTCGTGATGCACATTGGAACACCTTGGTTTCCATCAATTTTCCAAAGCTGAGCAGATACTTCCTAGCATCTCTTGCGTGGTTTGGAAGAAGTCGAAGCAGCATAATCCGACTGAACTGGGGCCCCAGGACAGAAGCACATCGAACCAACATTTGCGCTGCAGGATTCATGCCGTCGTAGTTTTTGAGAAGTGCCTCTGTTTTCAATGTTCAAAAAACATAGAATTGTATGCCTGGAACACTTGATCGATTTAAATGATTTTGACTCATTGTCTTACCCTTCACACCCCCTTGAACCATCCCTTGCAAAATTTCTCTTCCTTTACGAAGTACACAAATACGAGACATTGGGTCGACATCATGGGAGCTGCAGTACATAGATTTCAGGTTACTTATGAGCCCATTGCTTAAAGGTTTGCTTAATTGTAAAACTTACATTTCTTGTGCGATATATTTGGCTTTAACTTCTGACAGACCTTTGAATGATCTGTTGATATCTTCGGCTTTCCCTACAGCAACAATAGCTAGTTTGTCTTGAAGCAATAGTTGTTTTAGCAAGTCATCTAAAAGCATGGGATTTCCTTCGCTTCTGTCATACAAGTTTCTGAAACAAAGAAAGCATAGGCTGAAGCAAAAGAACGCGCACATTTCCTACATTTCAATAAACTCACTTTTCCAAAACACTCGGCAAAGCCTTGACCTCAAGCAGCTGGCAAGAAAGCGGTAAAGTCCAGTCTTTCTGCAAGGGTTTCAAATGGATCTGATACGCTTTAAGGTTTTTGTAGCACAACTTCTTTGCTTCTTCTGGAAGAATGATACTTCCTTCAGAAGTTTTGACGATCGTGACAATGCACATGATTTGCGGAATTTCAAGTACAGCCTTCAGAAATATCCACGCTTCCGCAGAAAGGCAATGAGCGTCATCGATACAAAACAATATCCGTTTGTCTTTCAGAACGCACTTGAGAATTTGCTTGATTTTCTGATGAACATTATCATGATGTGTTATGAGTTCTTTTGTTGCAACATCAGTTGTCCTATGAAAGGGAATCACTGTGACTATTTCCTTCCTTCGATTCTTTCAAAAATCAATCAAATTACGTTTTTGGTTCCTGGAACTTGAGTGTCAGAAGCTGGTTGAGAACATGAAGGTCTTTGAAGACTGACGGATCCGAACACATTTTGCCAAGTTTCACTAGATGTTCCTCTCGGATAGCATGATTTCTAAACAATCGAAGTCCAAGTACTTGTGATACCAATGCAGAAATGGGAGCTAACCTGCAATATCCAACATGTATTACATCAAACGTAGGTTTGGAAGTTTGAAACTCACTCAGTCAGTTTAGCGTTCATTACATACTCATTAGATTCTTCATACAGCGGCAATGCCACTAGATACGAGGCAATCCTGTAATTTTCGGCCTCCTGGATAGCGCTGGACAAAAACCGAGTTTTTCCAACTCCCCTGTTCCCGTCGACAACAATCAAGGAATGTTCCGGCGCAGCATTATTATTCAGTCTGGATACCTGAATAAAAATTGTGTCAATTGAAGTCCATAAATACAAATCGACGGATGATATCACTTACATTCTTCAAAGTATCCAATATCCTGGTTCTCTCTGCTCCGCGTCCAAGCATAGGATAAACGTATTGTTTCTTCGTTGTATGTTCCAGCCTTTATCAAGAACCAGGAAACGAAATTCTTTACATTTACAGTGAATTTGATTTTGCAGTTTGGAAACATGATTACCCTTGAGCAGCTCCTTCTCCGGTGTATTCATACACCTTGATGACATTCGTGACTCCTTTCAATGCTCGGAACTCCAACAACTGGAACGAGTTTGATGGAAGACGGGAACTGTACATGGTGTCGTAAGAACAGCTCACAATACCAGGATACGCTGACATCAACCTGGCTGCTTCGTTCACCCGCATGCCAATAACTGTATATTCGTGTCGTTGCTTATGCCCCAAGATACCACAATAGCAGACTCCGGTGGTAACGCCGATAGAAGCACGCTGAATGCCCTTGATATTCGTCAGACCCTGAAGAGTCTCGTACGAGAAATTCAATGCTGAACTCGTCTGTAACATCAAAACATATAAATCCAAAGTCGTATGCTCAAAATCAACTTTTAGCTTACTTACGATATTATCCGCTGCGTAACCAGGCAAACCAAAACAGACAAGGTAACAGAGACCCTTGTCAAACATGAGTACTTTATTCACGGATCCCATGTACTTGTTCGCTATCTTCTGGCACACTCCGAGTGCATTATGCACAACATGGATAATACCAGTTGCTTGTCTGAAACCGGATAATGCATAAATGCCTTGTTTCTTTTCAAAACTTGTACACAGAAATCACTCACTCTTTTGAAGTCGGCGGATCTTGATAATCGTAGTCAATGTTTAAAAATCCAATGGTTATAACTCTGCTTTCATTGAAAAACTCCCAGGGTATATCGTCATCTAGCTGCAAGATACAAACATGTCAGTATCACTGCAATGCTACAAAGATATTCTTGACAAATGCTTCTAGTTCAGTTACATTCTTTAGCACTATCGGCAAGATGTAGCCTCGTAGTTTAGCCAGATGCAGATCTTTCGCGGCAGCGTATGATCTCAAGATTCCGGAATTCGGATGAGCCAAGGATACTACAAAACCACACAAAGTTCATCAGTTATAGGACCTTAAGGCTGATTACTAGTAATCTAAGCATTTTACTCACATGGCTTGACATGAAAAATCTTGCCCAAAGTTTTAACAAGCTTGTCTTCGGGAGGAAAGACTCGTAGGTAGCCTTTACTCTTTTCTTCCACTCTGAGCATTTGAAAAGCGTCGTCTAACATCGATTTATGCACAACAATATCTCCAGATTCACACAGACTTTCAGCAATTCGGGCATGATACACTGCCGGGCCGTACACTACGTAACACACAGAAGGATCTCCTCCTATTTCGCCGTAGAAAAAGGGTCCATAGCCAAATCCCATTTTCACTGCAAAAAGTAAAGTTGTATTAATCTGTAAGTTACTGCTAACTGGGAATTTGTAGAACATTTGACCTACCACGAACAACAATGTCTACATCCGTGACGTACATTCCATGTTGATCCTGACATACGAATGCACAATCCAAAGCTTCGGCGATTTTCAGTAGAATGTCTTGTTTCGCAGCACTTTCATTAACTTTCCAGACTGTTATGAAGGCATCACCGGCAAACTTGACAACATCACCTCCACATTGAATGCACTTTTCCACCAACGGAGATAACACATTCTCCAACGTTCTCGTCAGCTGTTCTGTTCCTCGTTTCGTCGAATATTTTTCGGTGATCTGGGTGAAACCAGAAATGTCCAAGATCATTATTATGCCATTGGCAGGAATGACGGATGGCAGCGGTTTTGGCTCGGAATGAATCGCAATGTCCGGTATGAATCCTGCCATTCGCTGAAGCAGCTGGTTCTTGGTTTGTTGTTCCTTCATGGAAGCCATCTGTAAAAGTACAACATACGATATTAGTCATCTGAACTGATATTATTGCTCTCGCGCTAATCAAAATGTAATAAATGTAAAGTACAAACCTTATTTCCGATGAAGTCAGAAATATCGTCACCCATCTTGCTTGCTAGCCAATCGGTCACTTACTACGAGGGACAAATTTTCAAGATTTGAAGCGTTCACAAGTTGCAAAACATCGAAACCACTATCGCTGAACAGAAATCCTCATCTTGAGCATTTCATTTTACATTTGATGACACTTTTTGACATTACTCAAATTTGAAGTTCTATTTTGCTTTTACTATCGCTCGAACGATTGCTTCCATGAGGCATTTGTCACTTTTCAATAGAGCAAGTAGATAAAACTGAAGTTTTCTGAAAGACAAAAGTTACAGATGAAATCAAACTTGCCGTAAAAAATTATTAACTATAGAAACATTAACTGTCCAAGAAACAGCAGCACAAACCTTGTAAAGTCATGCCGAATTCGTGTTGACATCAAACTATCAAATCCAACTATAAATCACATATTTTGGAGGACCATTCCAGTATTTAACTTGCACTTAGAACTTTAAATTTCAGAAATACCGAATGGAGTTGCAGATTGAATCATGTATCTATCTGGGCGAATTAGAAAGTAACAATGTAAACAAAGCACTGTGGCTTTTAACAAGCGGAAGAGCGTGAATCAACAGGCACAGATTCAGAATACACGGGCCAGCGTGAAAATGAATTTTTTTTCGTCAATCTTTTTCGTTTTCAAGGGCCTCAGGTCAAATTGGTGGGCCAAAATGGCAAACAAAAAATACAGCTGTATGCAGCATTCCACAAGGATTCCAAAAGTGTAAGCAGATTTTTCAAAAAGTTTCAAATTGCTGAGAAACAATGTTGCAAATTATGTATCCGTTTGGACATGTAAGCGTAAAGTTGGTTGGGTTCAAGAGAAAATTTTGATGCGCCACTAATCAGGCTTCGGCCCGATTTAACCCGTCTCGGAAACTCCTTAATTGGACGTGATGTTTCCAACACCCG
>JAQGBJ010002311.1:0-17092 GCA_034698345.1 Sphaeridia pumilis
GTCGAACCAAATGAGACCATTTGTTTCCTATTAGCGCTGGCACAATTAGAAACCGTTTACATGACCTGACATAAACGTTAAGGAAACGCCATTCACATTTGAATACCTAACCTTTTTATCAGCCTCAATTTTCGCACACAGTTCGCTACCTACCACAACCAGTGCATGTCCAACCAACAAACCAACTTTCTTTCAACTGCAAATGTGCATGTAGTGAACAAAGCAAAACAATTTGCACTAGCGCTTCCCAACGGGACGTGCAAATTTGTAGACATTATGCTTTCACACACTACATCAGTGTAGTTGTGGTTGGTAAACTACAGGAACTTGTAAATAAGAAGAATGAGCTGTGAATTAAATGTACTTACCTTTTACTTTGCAGAGTAAATACACTTGTGAGGGGAAATATCACGTCCGCTCCTTGTTGGGGCGTTTTGGAAGCTTACAATCTTCTGAGCCAATAACGTTAAAGTTTATGGTCATTCAAAATAATTATTTGTGGTTTTGTGGCAAACCAATTTGTGGTATGGGTTTGAGTTCCAGCTGTAAATGTCAGAATATACCCAGGGATTTCCACAGATGATGTCTTCGAATAGCCACAACAAAGTCTGTAATCAAGCTTTGTTAGACAATCAATGCACTTTCACCGTTAAATTTTGCTACAATTCTGGTCAATTTAATTCAAGAGCAGGATTTGTTGTCTTTAATACTAAAGTAAATCCTTTGAATCTCAAAGAATTTGGTTAAACTTTTCCTTCGTTCCTTTTTTAATCATGGAGAATTCACTTTGACGTTCAAAGGGGTAACGAGAGAAGTTTCAACAGGGATGTTTCGCACAGAGGCAGCTACGCAATGGCGTTCATGTCAGAAAAAGAAAGTTGCAGGTCGTACACTACTCCTTCCTCTTCCTCCACTTTGCGAATGCCGCTAGGTTGGACAGAACCTGTAGAGAAAAGCGTTTCGTTTCAGCAGATTCTCTTGGTCTTCATCGCTACATGCTGTTCGCTAGTTTCTGCTGGCTGTTGCCGCCACCGACAATCTCCTAAACCACCGAAAGGTGCTCTCATCTTCCCGATTCCCCCTCTCATCTCGGTTGTTTTGAGAATCGTTTGCGATAAGAGCACAGCGTATCTTTAACGATAAGACTGTAAGATGATGATCAAAAACCAAATTGTCTGATAGCTCAATACTTTGCTGTGTCTTTTAATCAAGTTCGCACATCAACAATAATAATGTTTGGATCTGGGAAGCTTATGCTTTGAGGATTCTATTTTGCCATCGATCCACGTTTCAATGAAAATGTTTGCCCACGTTTTGTACTGAAATACCCATGTCGGTAAGCAACTGTACAACAATAAATTTTCATTTTTTCAATGGAAACTTAAGAAGAGAGTAAAGTGCTTTTTCTTTCTATTTTTTGCTCTCCGAGAAACAATGTATTCGGTATGTATTCTGATGTATATTATAAAACATCAAAATCTAGAGGTGTTTTGGGAGAGCTGGGTTTTGCCTTTTTTGTTTGCGAAGCTACTCTACATAGTTCTCAAACTGCCTGTGCGTCTAAAAGCAATAATGGCGGGTTGTGACCTGACGCAGCTTGATATTTCGTAAGATTCATATGGCATGAGTGACAGGTTCGGGTACAGGTTAAACTAATACAGTGAGAGGTGCTCATGGAGAACCTTTTTTCAGCGTTCACTTAAAATTATTGAATGCAACTAATAACCGTCAAAATGTCGTTATGAACGGCAGGTACACTTCGTTTCTTTTCCATGGGGGTGTTACCAGGTCTCAGTCTGGTTAACAAGTAAGCACCAAGTTTTTGCCGACTGAATGAATACCGACTGATTCGGCCAGGGACAACTTCGTTATTACCTTCTCCTGCTGACACAAGCGTTTTTTTGTTAACCTGAATGGGTCTCACAATTACTCCGTGATAGACGTCTCTAGACCTGTAAAATTTTGACCGACTTTGAATCGTATTTACGTATCACGAAATGTGATGGCGAAAATGTCTAGGATTTTGCACATGCGACGCAAAAACTGATTGACTTGCTTTCCGTCGCACCGTGACACGGTTAAACGCCTGTTGCATAGCTGTGGTGACGGTGGTGCAGACGTTTTAGAAATCAAAGGCGTGTAAATGCGATTTCCCATGATCAAAAAGATGTCGTCCAGACCGTCAAAGAGCCTCCTTTGCCATGTCTCCAATCTCTTCCAACTGCTAATTACCTGTCGCTTGCTTAACCACCTTTTTAAAATGCAGCCATTCAAAGCCCGGGGTGGTAAGCCGAAAGTTACTTCACCGCTTTTCAAAGTGATCATTTTAGTATATAGATACTTTAAGGGGACGTGTCTTAGAAATTTTCAGTCCATTCCAGAGGTACTTGAGCTCCCATGGGTTTGCAAAAAAATAGACAGTTTTCTGCACATGTAATCAGCAATGCTAATTATCGTAGTTCCTAACAAGAAGACAGACTTGAATTTCAAAGTTAAAAAACAATCTCTGAATAATTTAGTTCTTGTAAACCTCGAACTCAGATTCTATTTAAGACTATATAACTCTTAGGAGTACACGTAACGTTCGGATTCTATCAAGCTATTAAAAGTTTACCCCCTGATACACATTTGCAGGCCTATTTTTGTCTGCGGTCTTTGTGTTTGTACACGTGCCCCTAATTAGCCCCACTAAATGGTATTCCTAGTGCTCATAGTTCCAAGAAAAGGTGCATATTTTCATTGAGCTTGCCGCTAATGCTTTTCTTGTAAAATCGATGACGTATGCACGTTGTCAGCTTTTAACGTTTGTAGCCAGAACCGCAGAGATCATTTGGCGCGGGCTTACACGTAAATGCTGTCTGTCTTTCAGCAAAAGCGTCGGCAGACAAATTCTCGCGGTACTTCCATCGACTGAAACAATCGCGTATATACATCGAATGACAATAAAAAATTACAACAGTGTGCCGAAAACTGATTGGTACCTATGCGAAGGAGTCCCCATATTTGGGCGAAATGGCATTCAAATTTCACAATAGATGTGGCGAACAAGACGAAAAGTGCATTCATGTGGTGGATTGGAAAGAAAACCATCAATTGTACAAGGCGACTGGGAATGTCGGACAAAAAGCAAAAAATATCCTTAGAAAGACAAATGTCATCTGTTCTATTGTGGCTATCAACCCAACGGCACTTCAGGAACGTTGTGACGTTAAATGAAGTTTCATCGCATTTGATTGCTTTACCTGGCGTGCAGTTTTATCGTATCGAAAGTGTACAACTACATTACCGGTGTTACTACAACTACATATAAGCAGTACTTTTAGACGTGTGTTTGTTTAAATCAAGATATTTTTCCATTGGCAGAACAACGGTTTCCATTCCGTATAACCTGTCACCAGTATCACATTCCGTCGGCATTCGATGGCCGTCGGGAGGGAGCGTCATGTACGGAAATGGAAACAATCAATACTTTAAAAGCCGTACTCTGTCAAGGTGAGATTTGTGGCCATTAGTCAATCAGCAAAAATAAGGACTGACATTGTCATCAAAGTAGCGAGCATCCATCCTCACTTGGTAACAGAGATAATTTTTATTATCGTGTGCTGACTGACAACGACAAAGATGATTCACCAAAGTGAATATGATGTGTGTGTGGGCTAATAATATTAATCGGCGATGGCTACGTGTGAACTACCTGAAAGTTGGATGTATCACTTGAGGTCTAAAGGTATGCATAATTTATCACTTTCAATACACAGCATCAATTGAAATCCTTGTCCTGAATACGTAAACGATAGCATACAGTAAATCCTTATAACATTCGCATGGCTTCTTTCTCGGTTTCGCTGGTATCTTCCCTGTATGTCGGTTCATCGCCCCGAATTTTAGCGCTATTGTACATGTACCGACAGTGTATTACGTGCCGGCAACTCCCCGCTAGACAATTCAATCTCTTCCCCCAACATTTATATGTGTGATACAAAAACCGCAAAGTATGGCCAAATGAAGGAGCAAATATGGAAGTATCGTACCCGAGTTGAATTTATGTCGATGAGAATACGTCATAAATTTCCAGTGATCGATAACTTTCTAACAGACGCGATTTCTATTGTTTCTAAAGAATGTATTTCATTTTATTATGTAGTCGCAAAACGTGCGTAGCTAATTTAGCCAAGCACAGAAGTGATACTGGATAACAATGGCCGACAGTAGCAGCTAGCACTTTTACATTTACTGCGCTTACTGCAAACAGCAATTAGCACCTGTTCTAAAGCTAACATAAGAAGGACTGCAGCTGTCTTGGCTGGTTCATGATGCTGCGAAGCAAAAATGGTAGAAGTCTACAAGTTAGTCTTGACCTCCAAAGTCATGTCCAGCTTCATTTTCTTCATAATAATCTTCTTCTTCATACTCTCCGTCGTCGTCTTCATACTCGTCAGATTCTTCTTCTTCGGATTCTGGCTGAGGCGACGGAGCAATCACTTCATCGGCAAGAAGGTCCACGACACTCGTAGAAGTACTTCTGCTTTGAGAATTCTTACCCATGGCCCTTAGGAATTGTTTCTTGCGTTCGAGGACCAGAAGCTCATCCTTAATCCGAGGTATTTCATGTTGCAGAAATCCCACATAATCCTTATAGTAACCTGTATTAATTTCACTTCTGATTGTGCCCAAGGAGTCTCGTGCCTCTGCTGCAGGTGGTGGTGTTGATTCTTCCTTGTTACGATTTCGCCAATAATGCATTTGCCAGGGTTGAGATTGTTTCAGCGGCCGGGCGATAGCCTCAGCTCTGCGTTTTTCTTCCCTCTGTGGAAAAATATTTAATCAGGTATCTAGTCTCTAGAATATACGGTATTAGTGAGAACGAAAAACAAGGAAGAGCTTCTGCCAATTAATCTGGGGTCTACACCGGGTGTCACGAACAGTAAACAAGGAATTAATGCGAAAGTTCTCAGAGTCTCCAGTCTCCAATTTTCACCTGCTTTGTCTGTCATGTTCAGACTTATTACGCAGCATACTTTTCCTCTTCATTGAAACAAATAACTCAGTCTTTCCATTGAAACCTTGTGCGACAACGCTGGGGTCAAAACAGGAAACATGGTATATTTTCCATGAACGAACCTCTACAAGCCAGTTGATCGTCTGTTTCATTTCCTCAACTTTAGCGGATTTTTCAATGAGTCTTTGCTGTAATACGCGTTGTTTTGATATCCGATCGAGAATTGAAGGATCTGTGATCAACTTTTCCAGCGGCATTTTCCGAGGCATTGTTTTTGCGAATGTTTGGATCATTTGTTCCATTCCTTGTCGATCAACTTCCAACCGTTCCATAGCCCGTTGGGTCCAAAACAATTGTTCTTTGATAGCAGAACAGTTCTGCAGCTTCACTCGATATACGTTTTCTTTGCGTTGGCTGTCACTGATTTTGCGTTCCACATCCGCTAGCTTCCGCTCAAGTTCCCAAATTCTCTTTTTGTATCCTTCGATTTCTTTGGGGGTTGCTTCAGATTTGGCATTGGGCGTGGTTTTTGGTCTCAAGTGGTCAAAGTCAATCGGCTGATGGGACGTCAGCTGTATTGTTGGCAGCTTTTGATTTTGTTTAAGTCTTTGGAGTGCGTTCTCACGCAGAAGTTTTTGAATAGCTTCGTCTTGAGTTTTAACTTTTTTTAGCTCAATCTTGACCCGTTCTCTTTCCATTACGAAAGCTTTGGTATCGGCGTTCAGTTTGTTTGTCTTTTGAGTGAGCTCAGCAAGCTGTGATCGAAGTCTTCGGTTCTCGCTTTTGGCCTTTAATAGCTCTGAAAGAAATTATGCTATTAATTAATTATGCCGTTGATAACTGCTTATCAGCGCGAAAGAGTTTTTCGGTGATCAAAGACCGAAGTCGCTAGTCGATTCAGTTTGAACTGAATCGAGGTTAAGACTGTATGGCTGTCAGCATTACAGGCTTGCAAAGTTTGAATGAAAGTTGCAGTTCAACAGGTTTTTTATGTTTGATGCCACTTGATGAAGTTCATCTTTAAACTTTGTCGGTATATATTAGATAAAATTACGAAAATGTAGACCCTCTAACCTGAACGTTGTCTCACTTGATGGATTTCTTTGTAGTTCATTTCTTGTTTCCAGCTGAGAAGCTGAGCTTGCAGAGTATCCAGCTTGGATTTCGCATGCTCTACTTTTTCCTAAAAGTTATCGACAAGTTTATTACCTTATTGAACTACTCAACCAGGAAAATTTCCCGATTGAAAATCTGAAGAGAAATATTACACCTCAGAAGTTTCCAGCTTTTGATCTGACTTTCTTTTCTCGCTCAGCAAGTATTCGTGTGCTTCTCGCTGAGCCACCATAGATTTTGATACTTGTTCCAGTTCTTTCCTAAGCGATAAAAGTCTTTTATCTTGATCGGATGCATCTTTAATTGCTAGTCCAACTTGTTTCTGCAGCTTCAGCTTCTCGATTTCTTGCAATTGCTTATCGGTACTCAAACTCCTTATGCTTCTGATGATTTGGACTTTTTCTTGCCACGAGTGACTTTCTTTGTCTTTCTGCATCAGTCGTTCACATTCATGAATTTGCACGTCCCCTGTCAAAGCCTTATTATCGCACTCAAGCCTTTTCAGTTTCTTTTTCAATGAGCATATTTCCTTGGAACACTTTTTCAACTCGTAATGACTTCGGCGAGAATCGCGGTCGGCGGTGTTGAATTTTGCTGTCACATCTTGGAGCTTTTCCTGCAGCTTGTGGTTCTAAGAATAAATTATATTATAGGAGTCAGCCTCTTGAATCAATGTGATGTTGAATGAAGCATGTTGACGCTTTTAGAGTTTTCTCACCGTGCTTTCTTGTAATTTCAAATGTTGCTGCAATTGACCCGATTTCCGTTGCATGTGTTCCGATTCTTTACATTTTTCCTTCAAGTTTTTCTTGAGATGCTGGAGATCTTCGTCTTGTTTCGCTATGACACGTCTGTTGACTCTTGTTTCCAGCAACTTTTTCTCTAGTTTGCTCATGTGCTCCTCGTATTGCTCTTCGACCTTTCGCAACTTTTGAATCCAAAATTCTTCCAAGGGATCCCATCCTTTCTTTTCGCCCACGTCCGACAAGTTCGGAACTGGTGAAGAAGAATTTTGTTGATTGGTCTGGCTTGGACTTGCGGTAGCCTCTTTTCTCTCCATTTTACTTAACTAAATAAACTTTAGCACTCACGGACTTGTGTTCAACATAGCACCTCAGGGTAAAAACCATCAAAAACTAAAAACAAAAACTGGCTACTTTCTGAAAGTGTCTAGTCCTGTAGACCAATATTGATCTAACATGGAATGACATGGCTCCATCTTGTGAAGGATTCTAGAATCTACCCGGCTTTTGGATGGTGTCCCAAAAATATAGAAATTGTTTCAATCATGCAAGACTGCAGCCTAATACGAGAGAAAAAAATCACGAAGTGTGATGATAAATAATAATAACTGAAGCGTTACATAAAATTTAACGTTATTCGCCAACTGATTTTATTGTCTGTGGCAAATTTCTTGCATCAACCAACATTTTCATGAAGTTTAACAGATTGCTTCACAGAGGAATGTAAGTACAGAATATTCATTGTTCCAAAACTTGGAGAGCAGCACGAGCGACAGCGTCAGCGTCGATGCCGAATTTAGCCAACAATACTTGTGGTGGGCCGGAACGAGGGATTTCGCGAACAGCGAGCTTGTGCACGGTAATGTCCCGTTCGAGAGCCAAAGCGCTAGCAACAGCTTCACCGAGTCCTCCTGGAAACGACAAATAGATAACCAATTATGTAATGTTGATATAGTAAAAAGTAAAGTAAGAAGTCGAATATTTTGAACTTGAAATATACCTTCGGGATAATGGTCTTCAACGGTAACAATGCGACCACCGACTTCACGAGCGTTCTTCAAGATGGTTTCCTTGTCGAGAGGCTTGAGAGTGAAGGGATCAATTACCCTAGCGCTAATTCCCTTTGCAGCGAGCTGATCAGCGGCCTTCATGGCCTCATGTAAAGTGACGCCAGCGCCAATGAGAAGAACCTTGTCGTTGGCGTTGGAGCGGACAACGTGGGCCTTGCCGACTTTGAAATCAGCATCGTTAGCGTAGATGACGGGAGTGTTGGGACGGGAAGTTCTGATGAAAGTGATTCCCTTGGTGTTGGCAGCAAGTTCAACTGCTCGTTCAGCACTGACAGCATCGGATGGGTAGAAGACTGTGGATCCAGGGATGGTGCGGAACATGGCCAAATCTTCCAGAGCCATTTGGGATGGACCGTCCTCGCCAATGCTGATTCCAGCGTGAGAGCCAGCGCAGTTGATGTTCGTTTGAGAGATAGCACCCATACGAAGCTGTAAAATCCAACTTTAAATTAATACTAAATTCATAATTACTTCATATTTTATCATATTTTATCTGCAAGTTACCTGATCAAAAGCCCGAGTGAAGAAGGCAGCAAAAGTAGAGACGAAAGCGATTGTTCTATCACGGCAAGCGGCACCAATGGCTACTCCCACCAAGTTTTGTTCAGCAATGTAGCATTCGACGAATTGGTTGGGGAAACTCTGTCGAACATTAATATTTTCATTAAAATAATGGTTCAAAATCGTGAATGACAGAATCAAACTTTAGACATACCTTCAGAACCTTGTCGGAGAAGGTCGAGTTCTTGGTATCAGCGTCGAACGCAACAACTCGGTTGTTTGCGGCAGCCAACTTTTGAAGAGCAGTACCATAAGCCAATCTGGTAGCAACAGTCTCACCCAACTGAAAGGAATGCCCCGAGTTAGATATTTAACAAATCGCTTAACTCGAAAAGTTTAACTTTAATTACCTTGTATGCAGGAGGAGAAGCCAATCGAACGTTGGTAATATTGGAAACTGGAGCTTCAGCCGCTGGCGGCTGAGGAGCCAAAGTGGTAGCACCGCTATTCTTGATTTGAGAACGGATTTGTTCAACGACACGGGCAGATTCGGAGCCAAGGGGCTTGCCGTGCCAGTTTTCCTTGTCTTCAATTCCTTCAAAGCCTTTTCCCTTGTAGGTCTTGGCGATGAGTGCGGTAGGTCTGCCCTTGGTCTCTTCAGCCTCGTGGAAAGCCTTCAGCCACAAATTTCAAGTTTACATTCAAGTCCCCGTCAACCCTGTTAAATGTACCAAAGCCTTTCCACTAACCTTGCACAATTCCTCAACATCATGACCATCAACAACAATAGCGTTGAAGCCGAAAGCCTCCAAGCGCTTCCTGTAAGTCTCAGTCTCGTGCTGAAGACTGGTAGCCTCAGACTGTCCAAGCCTGTTGACATCAAAGATGGCGACCAAGTTGTCCAGCTTGTAGTGGCCAGCAAAGTGAAGAGCTTCCCAGATGGATCCTTCAGCGCTCTCTCCGTCTCCGATCAAAACGAAGGTACTGCAATATGGAGCTCGAATTACACGTCTTGTATACTTCGATAAGCGAGTGCATACAGTGAGTAACTTACCGATACGGAGCCTGATCGATGCGCTTTCCGACAATGGCCATACCAGCACCAACGCTGAGACCTTGTCCCAAAGATCCGGTGGCTACATCAACAAAGTTGAGTCTAGGAGTCGGGTGTCCTTCGAAATCACTGTCAATCTTCCTCAAGTTGTCCAATTCAGTTTCAGGGAACAAACCAGCTTCGGCCCAAGCTACAAATCAAACACACAAAAATTAACATCTCTATCATTAATCAACATTGGATGCAAAAACAACTACATCTAATAAAACAAATATTGCCCAAGTCATTCCTCGAGCTTCAAACTTACCAGCATACAAGATGGGTGCGGCATGACCCTTGGACAGGATGAAGCGATCATTGGAAGCATCCTTGGGCGCAGATACCTTATATCTCATGGTATGGAAGAAAAGCACCGACATGATTTCCGCCATGGAAGCGCATGATGTCGGATGGCTGCAATGCAAAAACCGAAACACACATTTAGACACAAAATCTAAATCGGTTTCTTCTTCAACTACATCAACCTACATTAATGTGGCAAAAATGCCACGATAGCTCAAAACCAAAGTTCTAATCAAGTCTCGAAATTACTGTGAGTTAATACCCGGATTTGCTAGCATCAGTGGCTCTGATGCTAAGAAGTCGCAACTTGTTTGCGATATCCTGCAACTCTTGATAGTTAGGATTGGCCTTCATGTTGCTTCGCTATGACACACACTCACTGAAACTTGAATTGACAAAATTCGAATTGACCACTGGACAGCTATTACCCGAGCACTTTCCTCAACTGAATCCACCGCAAGACTGATTCTGAAGCTGACCACAATTCTCCTGCAGCTTCTCAACAGAAATCTATCAAGAAATGCGCCCCAACCGCAAGCCCGTGCAATTTTGAATGACATGCATACTTGCTGAAATTAGCTTTCTGTAAAATCCTCCTCTCTTTTAAGACTCCACTTTACAACCTTGTTATCATAGCCTCATCATTAAATCCGTCTTCGCCACTTGATAAAGCAAATCCCATGGAAATCTGATTTGGTAACATTATGCAAACGCTGGAGATGCAATCATTTTGGTAATTCCAATTGTACTTTCGCAATTCTATTGTCTTTGAATAGTCGCTTCAAGTACCCGTTTCATGTTTTATAGCTCCAAAAACTCGTGCGCTTTCAATCGCGAATATACCCATTTTTTACGCCTCGCTCTAAGCGAATAATTTTTAAAAGCATGTGTTACTTAATTATTTTCGCACCTATACACCTGTTTACTGCCAGGTTATTCTTCGGCGCATCTTACCAACTTACTGGACTGTACTACTGTACAAAAATTTGCAATGACATTACATGAACCCACTTCTTGTAATTTCTCTGCAGCAATAAAAATCTCTGCCGTCGCGAATTTTCAATTAACACATGATATTGCAATTACTCACCCAGACTTGCTCGCATCGGTAGCGTTGATGGATCGAATTCGCAATTTATTGGCAATGTCCTTAAGTTCTTGAATGGCTTTCGCCTCAGGTTTGTGATAGTTGACCATTTTGGAATGTTTCGGTGGAATGTCAGGAATTAAAAGTTGAAAAGTAAAGCAATCAAACTATGTAATATTATATATTGCACGAGACAGAAAAATCACATGTAGCAACACTCACAACAGCGACTGTCTGAACCGGCATTCGCTCTTTTCAAGATCGGCAATCCACATTTCTCTCTCGCGAGCGCAACTCTTCTCCGGCCATCTCGTTCATCTCCAGGCAAGAGAAGCAAGGGTTTATACGTATGTACGTGCATATGCATTACATCATCTTCTCCATAAGACCCCGTGCTGGTGGTCTCCAGGTGAGTTTTTCGCCGGATTGCTTGCTCTCTCGCCCTCACCTGTAATCTAGCCAAAGGCGAATTTTTGCATCTATATGTCTCACAATATTCATGTCCGAATAAGCCGGTTGTTTTCTATGGAGCCAACTAAAAGCTCGTATTCTTAATATTCACTCCACCAGGAGTTTTGACCATCCAAGATGACGAGATGTGAACAAGAAACGTGAGGATTCTTATCACGATAAATCAGACTCTTTTCCCATTAATTTCAAAAGCTATTTCATACTCTCAATTTTTTCGCTCAGCCACTGTCTGGTGGGCATAGTTCTGTGTGCGTAAACGCAAAATACATAATAATCGTCTCGTCTTTCTCTTTCCTGATAAAAATCCACGGATGATCACCTCGGAAAGTGAACTTTTTGCTGCTGGAGCAAAGCAAACTTGGGATGGTACGATCTTTACGTCTTGGTCACTATGCGCAAATAAGATGTAATCTAAAGCTGAGAATAAACTTGACCTTGAAAACTCTTGCATTTCATGCAGTAAACGCAATATCACCGGATGGATGCATGATTAGAGGACGATGCAATAGTTAGTGTGCAGCTGGGGAGTAGCTAATGCAAATCAGCTATTTACTAGCGTAAATTGTCAACAACTTTGGAAAAGTACTATTATGAGCGATAGCTAATTGATTTCGAGCTGCTAATTCAAAATGCATACACGCTGGAGTTGAAAGTTGGCTGGTATGCACTTGAAACGTTCATTTGTTCTTGAGACCACCGATAGGTGGTAGCAACCTTGACTTTCTGCTTTCGTACGTGCCTTATCATATGAAGCAGCATTTTTTCGGCGTTTTTAATAATCAAGAAAGCTAATATTAGACCCAAATATTGACAATCAACATCCGCCGAGCTATAGCCGGATTTATACTCGATTCCTTTCCATACTGAGCATAATTTACGTTTATTCGTTTGCAAAATTCTTTAGAAAAGTGCCAAGTTTTTAATAGCCATTGACGCATGCGGTTGTTGAAGCTTCTAACTTTGACGACGTTATGTCCGGTTCTCAAATCAAAATCTGCAAATATTCTTGAAGACTAAACCAAGTCAGCTGACATTTAATCTCCCGGTTATTTATTATGAAACTCCAGAAGGGAGTGGACATTATGAGAACAAGAACGTCTTTCTTGTAGACAGTTAGCCCCGTTTTAAGAAGCGCGTATGAGGACTTAAAGTGGCATATTAAATAGGCCATTTTCATTGTAGTTTTCCGACGAATAATAGAATTTCCAAAATTTGCTCTTGTTTTCAGAACTGACGCTTACTGCCCCAATACAAGTTGCCCGTGAATGCCCGCGCACCAATATAAGTTTTCAAAAAATCTTATGCTTGAAATACAATTTTTCACATTCCTAGTACATGTTCCATCGTACTGCACCGTGTGCTTTGTTATAATTTAATGGCACAAATTTATGCAAAGCGGAACCGCGATCAAAGTAAAGTTGTCAGCAGGTTTACAGTGCTGTTACTCGGAGCAAAATCTGTACATGGGAACGGTTAAAATGGGACGAGAAGCCTCTGGCAATTACGAGGCAGATTTGCCACAGAAAGCAGTAACTTGTGGCATTGTACATCCGGCAGCGGCTCCTGGGTCCATCGCCATTTTACATTTTCCTGAATTATAAACGAGACGTATATGAGTATTAATGTTTTCCGAAGATTTCAACTGTAACCCCGTGTGGGAAAGAGGTTTCATAAAAGAGCCTTTGTTTGTATTGTTGGACATTATGAGAGTCATTGTGGCTTGACTTTGGTGGTCACAAGTTTGCGGAACAAGATCACACGGTTTGAGAGCAGAGGCTGGGATTCCTTCTCAAGTCCGTGGCTCCGTATCATCGACGTGTAACCTTGATGAGCATGATGACTTTGGTGGAACCCCTTGGTTCATACTTTCCATGTTCCCACTTCCCATGTTCACATTTTTGCACATTCATATCGAACCATCTTGCCTGCCTCTAAAAGGTGTGACTGAATTCGAAACATTCGTACCTGACTGACTGAGCGAGTTTCGGCCGACATTTTCTGACTTTTTCTTGTTCCTGATGCCAGTCGTCACTGCGAAGAAGCCAATTGGGGTGAGTCGAGTCGCAAAAAAGGCATTTGCCATTTGAGCACTGGAGCTCAAAGGACTCAAAAGGGCAGGTCCTTTGTGGTTCATGTGGGCTGCCATAAGTATATACATACGCAGAAAACCATTGTATATTGTGTTCCTTTTAACTTTGTTCCTGCCAAAGTCCAACTTTCGCTGGAATCTGGCACGTCCACTGGACGTGTGTGCTTCATAAAAACCAGTCTGAGGATCTTGTGAAGCTTCTGCTTTTCTCCTTCCCAGTCCTTTTATTACCCGTTAAAGGAACGTAAAAATGCCGCCAGCTTGGCCATACCTCGTTATAAGCGTACTTTTACCAGCTTTAACTACACTGACGGTAAGCAGTGGACGTGGACGTAAAAGTTCTTACGAAACAAATCTGTAAATAATAATATCCTGTGTTTTCTCTGCCTCAGGTCAAAGCTGAGCTTCTAAAGGATTTGAAAGCAGAATGTACTCGGGAAGGCATAAAAGTTCAGCTTACCTTCAAGGAACCCTTTTACGGTGTAGCTTATTCCTTGGGCCACTTCGACAGCAGGCTCTGTCAGTATATACAGCAAAACACCGGCTTCAGTAATTACAGGTAGGCTGGGAACTAATTCTTGTTGGCAAAATCCTTGGATTTGCTTTCTCTGCTAGTAGAATGTTCAATGGAACTAATTGGACATATTCTGCCTATAACAGTTTCCTCATACCTGCCAAAGGCTGTGGAACACTCCAAGGCGAATCTTCCTCAAAAACTAGGTCTCCGGTAAAAGCATCTGGAATCTCAAACGGAGGACTTGCCGTTGTTCAAGCGAGTTATTCCAGGAGAAAGCGGCGAACAGGTACAAAAAGATTCTGCTCCAACTTACATGTCAGCTTTTAGCCATTATGTCCACTCACCAGCGCCATTATGTGTCGTATATGAGGCTGTAGAGCCATAATTTTCTAAGAGCACCATTAAAGGACAGAAGCTTAGCACGCTTGTATGATTCCATAGTGTTTGATAGATAAAAAGGATGCATACTGAAATTCCGGACAAACCCGGTAGTGAACTAATTCAAAATTGTGTTTCAGCTGAGATGGATCGGGTAGATAACAAAGGCAACGACATATTCATGGAAAACACGCTTCTCGTTCAGCAAGATCCTTCCATCCAAGAGTCGAGCGACGTTGCTCAAAAGCTTCGATGTGTTTGGCAAAAAGAAATCCACAAACCGTTGACGGCATCCTTCCTGCCCTTCCAGTCTGCTGGGGCTTCCGCTCATCGAACGCGACCTGTAAGTAAAAACGCTTCCTCTTCTCATCCGCCCTCTGAAAGCCGATTATCATGTCTAGAAGTTTGTCTCCGCTAGCAAATTTTTTATCAATTGAAACTTCATAACCAAACTACCAAACGTGACTACCGCTGGATGCGAAGGGTTAGTTTAATACTTTTATATTGTGATTTGCAGCATGGCTACGCCCAGCCACCAAGAGCGTGGAGAAGAAACTCGACTAGATATTCGACTCCTGCGGAACAGAACGAAGGATTTTATGGCGTCGTAAATCCTATCAATATGCAATTCCGACCGAAAGGTCAGGTGCAGCCATTGCATGCTCAGCCTCTTAAATCGTGGAGCAAGTCTTGGAAAAATCAAACTAGATTTCGCACTAGTAGGAGCAACGAAATTCATCTGCCGCAGCTTCCCATTGCCTTGTCCTACGTTTCAAGTTCAGTTGCGGTCGAAGTGTCTGGGGCATTTTTGTTGCTAGCTGTTATCAGCGTGTTGGTTTAAGTTTCAATTACTGTTGAATCAGCTGAACTATGTCTGGGAGTGTATATTATTAACACCAATGAGACAGGAAAATTACGCGATGAATAGTGGTAAACTTTATTCACTGGTCAACGATACAACGCTGTAGTATAATATTATGTTTACATACTAATCCAGTCTAACGTCCATTAAACAAAGATGAAGTTTCGTAGAATTTCTAAAAGTGGCAATTCTGTGGTTTCTTTCTGTTTCTATATAAAGTCATTAGTAGTCACAATCTAAAAACCCACTCTTCAAGCAAGTGTCCTTCGAAAGAAGCTCATACGTCAAAAACACTCATCCATACCCGGCAGATTCCATCTTCCATCTCGAAGTTTAAAGTCTACGACAATTACACGATATACACACCCTGCTTTACCTTGATTCTTTCCAAGAGTGAACAAAATTTTTTGACATTATACTAGGAGGTACTTCTATCTTGAAACAAAACTGCACACGCATCCAAACCAATCTTTTGATTTACGGAACCAGATCAAAATACGCAAGTGCTTCGATACTAGAGCTAGCTTCGTTTTTACAGATAGAATTTCGTTTCTTAAGGATACCAATTTTGAGCGAGTACAGAGCATTTATGTAAGACTAAACCCTCGCGTTGACATGTTGTATATATAGTGTCTATGGAACATACTTTTTCTTTTAGTAATCAATCAACTAGAAAACTATTCTGTTGCTAGAAGTCTGACCAGTTTCACTTCCAAGGGTACTCAAATACTTTCTCCAGCTTACATCAATCGACTAAATGGCCAGTCAAAGAAGTTGTTTGGGTAAACGCCCAATCACACAATCCGATCATACTACGTTTTTCGGTATCATAATGGAATGTGATCATAACAGGCTCAAGGTAACAACCAACAGCAACATTTTACCCAGACCATCTGATAGACCAGTAAGGCAACTACAAACGTGTCTTACGTCCTATAAAGTTTACAATTCTTGTTGTTGTTATAAACAACGGACGACAGTGTCCACTTAGAAGGTGGACCACCAAGTATATAACTATACACGATAGTGTGAACGATCACTCAGAGAGACGAGATTAATACAACGATTGCCAGCAAAGTGCACGCACCAGTTGTTTTCCTTTTCGTTAGTTTCGTAAGCAAAGTGTTGATAGTTTTGCGAAAATAAATATGCTATATTTAGTCAACCGGTTGATTAAAGCTTCCAAGAACCCTTTCACTCTAGAGCACATACAGACTAACTTGAAAAACTTATCGTCCTACAGCACACTTGGTAGCGTTTGGTATGGTTGTCATAATATAATGTCGGAAGAACTATTTCAACTTTTTTAATCAGGGTACGTACGATGCTTAACGAGAATGCGTCATGCTGAACTTGTCTCGAATCTTACAATGCGAATTTGGGTAGAATCTTCGTCGTCCTTAGCGACTTGTAGCATTAATACCGGTAATAATTTGGTTTGAATGGACCAGCTTTGTTCAATCCCAGATATTTGGCCTGGTCGTCGGACAACTCGGTCAAATGAGCGTCAAAGGTGGGAAGGTGAAGGCTGGCGACGTACTCGTCTAGGAACAGAAATTCCGTTATTCACGCGAAACAATTTGCAGCGTTTGATCAATCTCATTCAACTTTTACTTACCCATCTTCTTGGGGAGGAGGTAGACATCAGACTTATAGCGCCCTTGCGGTGCATTGAATAGTTCGATGAGAGCCAAAGCCTGTAACAATTCGATAAAGTTTTTAATAATACTATTGATGAAAGAGTGAACCCAGCAGGCCGTTAATGTTGTCAAACTCAGCAAGGACCTACCTGGGTAGCAGCAGTGATTGAGACAACAAACGACGGAATGCTTGAACAAGTGAGATTTATTAACCTCCCTTCTG
>JAQGBJ010002312.1:0-17089 GCA_034698345.1 Sphaeridia pumilis
GGACAATCGGATTTGTTTCTAGTGTCAGATGGACGGAATAGATTGTGTAGGAGGAAATTCCGTTTTATTGCAAATGGTCGTTTTTTAGCCTCTTTCTCTCTCTCTTGCTTTTGTACGAAAAAAATAGTAGAGAAAGATCTCCTATTTCCTAGAAGCTGGGCCAGGATATATATCAGTAAATAGAGACTCTTGCTCTTTTACACACCTTTCCGGCTGATAAGCAAGTGATTTCTTTGGCGATATCGTCTTCTTTCTTTCCAAAGTCTTGCTGTGAGTACAAAGATATTTCACTTTTCTTCTCTCGAGCTATTTGAGTTGCACTTTCTACACTTCTTTTACCACCTTCCCGTTTTGCTCCTCTACTACCTTGTACGACTTTTAGCAGGTACAAAGGAAGAAATAAACTGTTGCCCTTTGTGAATGTACACAAGGCCGGAAGAAATTGGAGAAGAAGTACAAGTGAGTGGGAGATTTAAGTAGTGTTGTGGTCAGGTAATGGCAAAAGTGTAGGAAATGTGCAAGGAAAAACTGTTGGATTCTTGAGCTCCTGGAGGTTTCTGCGATTGAAATGTTGGAAAAGTTTCCGCACTAATAATTGAATGAATGTGTATTTGGGTGTAGTGTTATTACCTTTGTGAACCACTAGAAATGTGGAAGAAAGAAGTGCTGGAAACAAAAGGAGGGAAGAAGAACTATAGGTGAAATGGTATTCGAGAAGAGGGCATCATGACATTTGCCGCCAAAGATTCTTACAGGTAGACAGGAATTGGAGGAAATGAACGGGAGAAATTTATGAACCGGAGAGACATTACACTGGCCAATCATAGGCATTATCTTACACTACTTTTGCAAGTGCTATCTCAGTAGAGAAGAATGCCCATTATCCAATCTTGCACTTGGAAAGTTCTTATCCTGGGAGAAACATGACAAAAATAAAATTATACTTGCCGGGTTCTTGTACTAGAAAGGAGTACAAAAATTGAATTACCCGCGCCGTCAACATTCAAAGTGGCGATGGGAAGAATAAGTAAAAATTGCATTTCAAAAATCAAATTTGTGTACGGCTTATTAGTCAATTTTGTAAAAAATTGCGTTACAAGTCTTGACAGTCTTGAGGGTAGATTTGAGTGTTGTTGAATAAAATTCGTTTAACTTGGGGTTGGTGGCAGGTGGCGCTAGTGTTTGCTTTAAATTTCTGTCGATTCCGGTGTGTCCATTAGTGGACGTATAAGGCTTCGTTTGATCCTGGTTCGAAAAATATACACGTGATTACTGGAAATTTACAGCAACTTGTATGGTCTGACCTGAAATCATTCGATATGCCCAAAATCCTCAAGTACATACACGTGTGCTTGGAGAGTTGAAGAAACTAATGGAAAAGTGCGTACGTATCGGACACGTAAGTAGTGAAAGTCGACGGTTGGTTCAAGTAGTGTGCTTTTTCCCTCTGACATTTGCGATGTAGTTCAAGTAGTTTCGCCTCGGTTTTTCCATTCAGTCAGTTTCACCAAACTTTACCGGTTAGCCGACGTGAACAAGTACATGGAAAAAGTAGTCATGTACATAGCTGGCAGACTTGAATTGGACTTTTTTCAACAAGCCTCCTTACAGCTTGGCTTGGCTAAGCTGGAAAAATCTGACTTTTCCCTGTGTACATACACTGGCGTGTGTCGTCTTTTTGTATCAGCAAGTCTAGCCAGTTTTCGAAACTTTGGCTGGAAATATCCAGCCACAATTTGAGACGAAAAATCTCCGAAACGGTTTCATTTCGTTGATACCCGGTTCGAGAACTCGTTCAGTTTCCAGTCTGGAATCTTGATCATCTTCTCCCCTCTTTGAGTCTTGTTCTTCTTCCCCGGCAGTCTGATAGCCTTGTCTAGAGCCAAGTTTGGACTCTGTAGCTCAGCGCGCGCCTTTGTACATATTTGTATTCCGCGGTCGGGATTTTGGGACTTATGTACATATACGCCTGGGACGGAGAAGATTGGGTCGTTTCTTGCTATATACATATATAACATTCTTCTTGGTCTTATTCGTCTTCTTCACCCTTTTACACAGGGACCGGGATCATGAGGGTAGTGAAAGCGTGCGCGAACATGAGCACGAGAAGAACATGGATTTCTGGCTTTCTCCAGGAACAAGAAAAGCTGAGACGTGGCTTGATCTCGGTTCAATTTTCGTCTTGACGTCGTCTCTTCTTCTTCTTCTCCAGATTCTTCTTGGTCCTGGACCTGAAAAACTTTGTTCAACATTTATAAGGTATGGACAGAAAACTTTAATTTTTTATTTAAAAATTCCTTCAAGCGTATCATCATCCCGACCGATTATTACTAGAGCTTTGTCTAGAAAAAAACAGCTAGATTTTATTAGAGGTTTCGACATTTTTGCTGGAAATCTCCGTTCACCCCATCATTGCTTTTGGTTGGTGAAAAAAATATTGTGAATGGCGCCTTATTACCATTTCCTTTTTGTAGCTATTACAACAGAATCCACTCTCTCTGACTCGGCTATTATGATAGGAGAAAAATTTGTGAATATAATTTTATGGCGTGAGCTTTCCTTTAAATTGTAGACTATGGCTTGTACATACGGTGGATATTTTTTATATTTCCAGGCAATGCTTGAAAAGCTGGAGAAGAAAACTCATCTTCTGACAGCAGACTGCTGCTGCTTTCTCCTCCTCTTGGAACACTTGCGTCACAGCGAGGACTCTGGCTGAGTGCTGCGGTGCGGTGCCGTCGAAGTCGTGGTCGGTCGAACGAGAATGAGATCCAACTTGTGGATGCCGGACGCTGCTGGAGTCTTTCTCCTCCTGCCTGGAAAAGAAGCCGTTTGCGGATGGGAAAGCTACACATTACAAACCAACTTTTCCGAGGGAGAGAAAGCATCATCATCAGAGGAGGCAAAAGGAGTGGCTCCTCTTCTTCTTCGGCTGCCTACATATTTCTTGCCAACTGCCAACTTTTACCAAACCGGTCCATCCAACCTCGGCACTCGGACGGACACCAAAGGCTTCGCTAGTTCCAGTGCACTTGAAGCTTGAGATGATGGAGGACCACGACCACCGCCGCCACTGCTCCCATTCACACAAAAAGTCCAAACTTTTACGCAGTGATTAGTGAAAGTTTTTTTGAAGAAATGGGCTTAAACGAGTGCCAATTAGGCGAGTTAGGGGGTTGAATTGGCTGGATTTTTGAAGAGTAAGGCAAATCAACAAAGCTGGGGAGCTTGTTCAAAAGGTAAGTGTTTTGGATATTTTTGGACGTACTTATATTATAGTTGGTTGTTGTGTAAAGTTTTGTGCATAAAATCCGGTTTGACTTAAACTAGGTTTTTGGTGGAAATATTTTAAGTTGTTGGTTGGTGTAATTAGACACATTGGGCTGTCTTCATAAATTTTGCCCAACTTCATATTATGTGCTGGAGCAGCTACTGCTTTCTGGTCCAAAATGGTGGAAACAAGTTACTAGAATGAAGAATGAAGCTAGTGGAGAAGTAATCAGAGAGCATAAATCTAAAGTTGTGTTCTTGTTGTTGTGTACAACTTTTGCCATAGCCTTTGCCTTTAGTCAGCTTGTGGAATCAGCAAGGCGTGAAAAACCATTAGACGATGAGAGTAGAAGAGGAAACTAGAATCTCATTTATACACTGTTTAGACAAGGCAATTATTGCTTCTAGAACATGGTTTTAGCCTTACGTTGCCTTTTGGCTAGTTTCTTGGCCGAGGCCACAGCTGGCTTATTCGAAGAGACCTGGAAATTGGACGCGGAGCTGGAATGATTTGCACAATTTCTACTTTGGACCTGGCGATAAATCATGTCTATGTTCGGAGAGAAATGAATAGGGTTTTTAAACGAAGCTTGTTGCTTCCGTCTAATCCTACAGTGGCTCTTCGTTTCGACAAGGTTAAATAGCGTTTCAAAAGTCTCAGGTAGAAAAAAATGCTTCTGAGCTTTTGAAGTACTGCGTTAACAGGCTGCACTTTTCCCATCACCGCCATGGCATTTCATCTCCTCGGGATGAATTATTGCCGATTACGATAAACAATTTTTTATGTGATAATGCACGTGTGGGAATGTCGACAAATGTTTCTATTATTTGGAGCCTCTTGGCGTCTTTCAGGCAGTCACGCTCGGTCTAGCAGTTTTTACTTGTAAAAATTTTGAGGTCCTTATATTCCAGCCTTAATCAAACAGAGAAAGTTTCAAGCTGAAATGCATGTACACTATAGGAGATGGAGCAAAGCGAGAAATAATTTTGTTCAGAATGTTTACCGCATTTCCATTGTGGCCTGGACCGAAATTCAATTAGGTGATTGCCGAAATTGACTGATTTGATTACCTCTTTCGTCTAATGATGTAGAAGATGTAAATGCTCCTTGTTCTTCTTTCCTATTGCAATAGCTGTTTGGCCAAATTTTCTAGACGTGTGCCTTAATACAGGCTTTTTGGCGTGGGTCTCATCCAAAATTCCGGGTTCCAGCAATGCAGACTTGTGAAATTTCTCCCTTGTGACCCTCGGCATACGTTTCATTCCATGCCGCGTCCATGGACATAAAAGTTGGCGTGAACATAAGGAGGATGAGAGACGGAAAGATGAGTCATCTTGTGAGGCATTTCGGAAATTTAGCTGAAACTTTTACCTCTTTCTCCCTTTGAAATGGCGGGGCTCACATACAGTCAGGAAGGAGGTGAGTTGCGTGAGCTGCTGGAATTGCCACTGGAACTGCTTGGTGAAAACACCCTTTTAGGAAAGATCCCTTTGCCTCGTGTGTGTGTCTAGGAGATGATTTCGCCAAATACATTATCTCCCGCACCCAAAGGTTTTGTGAAATATCGCCCTCGTCCCGCACTTTCCCCCTTTTGGATGAGCTGAAGCTTGGCTCGAGCTGGAGAACTTGAGCAACGCTTTGCAGTCAGTAGGCTATGAAAATTCTCATACTTTTGTATTCCCCTTCAAGCTTCTATTGCCAGCATGTTTCATGGAATTCACCAGGTTTTGTTGAAACTGTTTGAAGGATTAAAGAGAGCGGCGGTAGATAGTCAAGTGCCACTGAATACTGAATCTCTTTAGAGTCGTCAGACACAGAAATACCCGCATATGCTTTCCCTCAAATCAACTGAACGAGATAAGCTTTCAGCTTTTGCAAAAGGAACACAACTTTGGGATACCCCTAAAAAGCAACGTCCATTTAATATATACCACACAAGTACGTTTTATACGTTAGTCAAACTTCCGCCTCTGCCATTAAGCAAAGTGATCTTTCTTCACACTCGTATATTTCAAGGCGGGTAGATGAGTCATTTACATGATTTCCGGATTTTCGTCAATTTCCGAAATATTCGCTCCGTATGCCAAATGGATAAACGTTTGTGGAAATTGTCGGGAATTTCACGTACATAAAGCCGCGGCAATGCTAACGCGTTTTAGTAAATTCAAAGAATCCGGAAAAGACTTTTGGGCATGAGGAGAATGTTGTAGTATAGAATTTGTAGATTTTATGCATGTAAAATCCCCAATGGTTGGACGTTCAAAAATTACCCGGTATTTCAACCATCCTTGCCATTTTACAATTTACATAGAAATTACAAAATTAGCAAGTCGTTTTGGTGGGAGTTAAAGGGTTGGCATTGCATATGGCTTCTATCCCAAGAATTACAAGTTTCTCTCCCAAAATAAAATCTAAAAGTCAAGGTATATTCAAGAAGCTTGTAAAAATCTAGAGTTTTGGCTCCTGAAAAGATATAGTTTCCTACGTAGTTACCACGCAGTTTAAGGCAAATCGAGCTAGAAGGATTTAAAACTTTGCTTCAGGCCCACATTGTAAACTTCAGGCAGTAGTTTATACGTAAATAGAACTATATTTCTCTAGTCTTTATTTTTACATGTCTTACCAATAATACCAGCCCTGTGTCTGAATGGTACTGACAATAAAGCAAATCAAATCAAATCCGTCTTCACATGAAGATGAAAGTAGTTGTAATGTTGATTTCCAGATAGCTGACGAACATTCTTGGTCTTGATTCTTGGACTGCTTTCTATCCTACTGATGTTGGTTCATGCAGATACAAACTTTGACGTTCCGAAATTCTGGGGAACGGCCACTGACTCGCCTAGAGTACAATTGGTGGCCAGAAATTCTATCCCAGCCACGCAAACAGCGGATGAACGTCCGTTCTCCACAACCGGTCAGACACCGTGAGTGAACGGAGAACCTGCTACAGTGCGTCAACCTTTTCAGAGCATATTATTCATAAAAGTTATTAGTTGTAAACAACACATTCCGGTTTTAAGATGACTGTAGCTTCCAACTCCATCGAAGTCTCAACGAGCTCTGACTTATTCTCTACGTGATGTCACAGGGAGACCTGAGATATAAGAAGAAGATCTGTGCAACTCTCGAACGCTTGCATGGTCTGATTAAGCGACTGTTGATAAATGATCAAGTTGATCATTCCATCCTGTTCCAGTGGGTAAATTAAACAACAGCAAACGATTCGTGAGTGAGATGCGGAAACATGCTGCAGAAGTCCTCCGAGAGAAGCTTCGCAATCATTTTCAGTGAAATCTGCTCCGCAGGCAGGTTTCCAAAATGTTCGATCCTTGGATATGAGTATTCAATTTTGGGCAACAGTTACCATATGATGGGAGGAGTTACGCATTACGGTGGGAAACTATCTCTCACTTTCAATGTGATTCTTATGAAATACCTCATTGCAGCATACTAATGCTGCTACTATCAGCAGCCTATCTCACCCCTTGTCATGTATCAATGCGAAAATGATTCTCGGCCGTCTTTCTGGCAAACAGATGAACCGGTGGCCCTTTACAACGTCGTTTACCTTCCAAAATTGCGATTAAAACATCGTAATTTGGTTGGTACATCATTACTTTTGTCATGCACAAACGCATGACCTTGAAAACCGGCTATTGTGTGTTTGACTTCGACCCAATGAAATCAAACACAGCTAGCCAGGTACATATTTGGTGCTCGCTCTCTGCTGAACCCAACACTATGGGAAAGCAGGAGAGCGAACACATAAATTCTCTCATGCAGTTGCATGGGACAGTCCGCTCGCTCCTCTCCCCCACCACCCCAATGGTGACATACGGCGAAGAGACAACAAGTACTTGCCCAGCAGAGTCAATGCAATTTTACGCAACGGAGGAAAACTCCGCTGCACCCATTCAAGAGGTATCATTTAATAGACATCGTCCCCCATACCCCTACGGGCGGGGACAAGTCGGTTAAATGAGCAACTCAATTAACTTGGATACCCCTAACCTACAGGGTGATCCCCACCCCCCTCCTCTCGCGTCTCATAACTCCCCCCCAAATTTAATAGGCAGTTATGCGACGCAAGCTGATGCGCTTTCAATGCCAGCAGACCCATCACAAACGGGTCGGCATACTGAAAGCAATTGTGCACAACGGATTGTTAAAACTAAACACCGTTGTGAGATAACTCAAATCAATTTGCATCGAAGTATCACCGCTATGGATGCCTTAACTCATAGAAAGGACAATAAAATCAACAAAAACAATTCAAAAAAATGTTCTTTCATTTCTCTCTGTCAGGAACCATACCATGACAAGCTCAATTGTATCCGAGGCGTTAAGCCAAGGGACATTATTCTTACTGCCAACAAAGCAAACGAAAGGCCTAGGGCATGTATCATTAGCAGCCCGAATGTCCACATTCGCCTTCTTCCCGAACATTCTGGGAAGGATCAGGTATGTGCTCTCTCCTCCTGGAAAGATAAACAGGTCGTTCTAGCTTCCTTTTACATGGAATACAGCGACATTATCCCACGTGCTGAACTGGAAAACCTCACCCAGTACTGCACAAAAGAACATCTACCCCTCATAATCGGGGCAGATGCCAACTCGCATCACCACCTATGGGGAAGCAGTGACACCAACACCAGAGGTGAAGAGCTCGCTAACATCATAACCGAGCTGAACCTACTGGTAGCGAACACGGGGAACGACTATACGTTTCAAAATAAACTCCGATCTGAAGTAATTGATATAACCCTGTGCAACCAACAGGGTTTGCAACTTCTGAGGGATTGGAAAGTTTCAAAAGACGAAAGTCAATCCGACCATCGTTATATTACCTACAACCTTGGAAAATTCGTGCCCAAACTTAAAATGGTCAGAAACATCCGCAGACTTGACTCCTGTAAGTTCAACGAATACTTACAGTCAGAGCTGCCTCTCGTTCCCGTTAATTTACGGGATACTTCAGGCCTGGACGCCACCGTCAAGGCAATTCATGTGACGCTCGACAAAGCGTTACAACTTTCCTGT
Organism: Sphaeridia pumilis; assembly: GCA_034698345.1. Lineage (NCBI taxonomy): Eukaryota > Metazoa > Arthropoda > Collembola > Symphypleona > Sminthurididae > Sphaeridia > Sphaeridia pumilis. Next base: position 8,315 of record JAQGBJ010002312.1, read on the forward strand.
CCCAAGACAAACATCTCTCCTGGAGAGAAATTTGCTCCGTGGTGGAATAAAGACCTTCACATGCTACGGAATAAATGCCGGAACATATACAAAACATGTTACCGTAATAAAAGTAATTGGGACGAGTACTCCAATGCTCGTAAACAATACAAACAGGCCATACGTAAAAGTAAGGCAAATTCGTGGCAAAAGTTTGTTTCGGAAACAAATTCTTTACACACATCTGCTCGATTATATAAAATAATTGGCAACGTTAAGAGAAACTTGACCACGGTCAAGAAAGATGACGGAACCCAATCCTCATCGACTAAAGAAACTCTCCAAATACTACTGGAGAAAAATTTCAGCGTAGGTGAGAAACCCGAACCAATCTCACACGAATTCTCGGTCGATCCTATAATCGACGACATTGTCACACCTGATCTTATCAGGTGGGCAATTTCTGCTTTTCAACCTTTCAAAGCGCCTGGGCCGGACAATTTCCACCCATACGTCCTCCAACTAGCTTGCCTGAACCCAACATTTGTTGACATGTTGGGGAGCATATTCAGGTACAGCATCCAAACTGGCTTCGTCCCACGCAAATGGAGGCGGGCTTCGGTCATATTCATCCCCAAACCAGGAAAGGATGACTACACTCTCACGGGCGCTTGGCGACCCATATCTCTCACCAGTTTCTTTCTTAAAGCACTTGAGAAACTGATAGACCGATTCATACGGACCACTCCGGTGATCACTAGTATGCGCAACAATAACCAGTTTGCGTACATGAGCAACTGCTCCACGGAAGCGGCTCTCCACAGAGTTGTCGCCAAAATGGAGCAGAACTTCAAATCTCAAGTTACGTGTACGGCCTTCATCGACATTGAAGGTGCGTTCAATAATATTTCGAGGGTTTTCATATTAAATGCGATGAAAACCAACAACATGAACCCCAACATTATCCGTTGGGTGAACCACATGTTGGCTCACAGACACCTGTCGAGCAGCCTTAATGGCGAGAGCAGTTGGCTCCTCGTAAGTGATGGCTGTCCTCAAGGTGGCATCCTCAGTCCCATCCTATGGAACTTGGCGGTTGATATTCTCCTCAACCAACTCAAGACCAAACTTCCAATGTTACTAAGTCAAGCTTTTGCGGACGATATATGCCTGTTATCAACGGGCATTGATCTTCGCTACATTGTCCAAAGACTCAAACAAGGGTTTAGGATCGTTGACGATTGGTGCCACAGTGCCAATCTAAAACTGAATGTCAACAAAACAGAAGTTTTGTGGACAACAAACAAACGCCTGGTATTCGAACCTATCGAATACAAAGGGAATGTTGTTAAGGCTTCTCCAGTGGTACGATATCTAGGTCTCCACATAGATTCGAAACTCCACTGGGGACACCATATAAAAACTGTCAGCCGTAAATGCGTCAGAAACCTCCACCTCTGTCGCAAATTTATTGGCAAGTCCTGGGGTTTTACTCCCACTATCATGGCTTGGATCTATAAAGGAATCATACTCCCATCTCTGGAGTACGGGTGCCTAATGTGGATCCACCGTTTAAATCAGACGAACCTTGCCACCTTAAACAAGGTTCAAAGACTCGCTCTTCTTCAAATTAGCAGAGCTCCATCCACTGCTCCAACCGCAGGCCTAGAAGCCTTCGTAGGCATTGCTCCGATCGGGCTGCATCTTCAATCAAGATCAGTCATGATGTGGAGAAGGCTCTTCGATGGCAACAACTTATGTACTAGCCAGGGAGGTGGTAGCGCCCACATCCAGTTCGCGGAAAACTTGATACAAGAAATACCCTTGTTAAAGTTACTTCCTTCGTTTCTCCATGACAAATTTGGGGAAACTCTAATTACAGAGAAACGCTATCAATGCAAAGCTCTGAGTAAAGATGATTGGGACTCCGACCTGTCCGAATCATCCACAGGTATTGTATGCTTCACCGACGGCTCCAAAGCCTTCGATAAAACGGGTTATGGAGGAATCCTACAAAACCGAGACTCTGACGAGTCCGTCTCGTTCAGTATTCCCTCGGGCTCCATACCCACGGTTTATCAATGTGAGATTATGGCTATCATCGAGACCTGCTCTCAGTTGTTCCAGGCGCTGGGTGATGATAAATCTACCCCAGTTCACATCTACACCGATAGTCTCAGTACTATTCAAGCACTGAGAGGACTATCAACAAGATCCAGATTACTTTTCGATCTGCATCTCTGGCTAAATAAAATAGCCCCCAAATTCAAAAGCGTCACCCTCGAATGGATCCCCAGCCACAAGGGATTTGCCGGAAACGAGAGGGCTGACAGAGAAGCAGTTGGAAGTACTTTTTCGGATGCTTTCCTCTGCGACCCGTACGTTCCTGTCCCGACAAGTTACCTCAAAGGTATTGTCGACACCTGGACCAGGGAGCGATGCAAACGCCAGTGGGACAATCTTGTATCCTGCAGGCAAACTAAAGAGTGGATCCCTTACCCTAGAACGACCACTCAGATCCTTAAAAATATTAGCCCTGATCAGTTGAGCATATTAAGCCGACTAATTACTGGGCACGCTATGGTACGCTCACATGCGTACAAACTCGGTCTCGTAAGCTCTGCAACCTGCGTATGCGGCTTATCAGACCAAACCATTGTCCACCTCGTTCGGGACTGCCCGGTCTTTACTCTAGATAGGGTGGCACACCTGAGCGCTCCTGTGGTGGACTCACTTTCTGACCTCACACACAAAAACCTTTTGTCCTTCTACATGGCAATAAGGGAGCGTGTTGAGATCGTACAGCAAAGCATATAATTTGTAACGTTGTCATAAAGGTTAAGCGAAATGGACTTTTTAGTCTAATTGCTGATGAGCTTGTTCTTTGGTAGCAAGCTCTCGCCTTTCATACAATACAATACAATACAAATGGGGTCAGTGGTTAACTTTCCGTTCCTTCTAGTGTATTGTTATTGTATTCAGTCAGTTCAGCAAAGTCAGTAATAGTTACAAGTTAGTCAGTTCATCACCCAAAAATCTAAACCTAGCGACATACTTGCAAATTTTTACAGAAATGGCCCGCTTTCAAAAATCCATTCATATTGCCACCGTTTCCATAGCCAATGGGTCCGCTTCAACCGCAGAAATTACAATGGGCGCGGAAAACATGTGACACATGTTACAACGCCGACGCGTACAAAATACGGAAAAGTATATATTAGGCTGCTGGACGATGGTAGAAATTACACCAGAGTATTCACATTTCGCACTCTTTTCAGTCGATTCGTCAAACCACTGCATACTAAATTTCGACCGCTTGACTATACATATTAAACTTCTAAAAATGTTTCTGTTGTATATTGTCCGTCTTCAACTACATAATCATCACTTGTAGGTGCCCTAAAATGCATCTAGATTTAACGACGTTCTTATCAGCCCCATTAGTGATAAACTATTAATAATGCTCTCATGAATGGCACAAAATGTAGCTGTTCCTTATCAGTTGATTTATTGATTTTTATGTAAACCTCAGTTTTTGAACGTGACTCATGTTTCAAATATTGCAACACATAAAATAAAGCTTGAAAGTTCATTCCAGGATTTCATCTTTGTCCGATGAAGCCAGCTATACTTTCTGTCGAACAAGTCAACCGAAAAAACCGGATCAACATGAGCGTTCTTAATTTATATTCTCGGCTGACAGTCGAAGATACACTTATCGCTTTCAGTTTTCAAACTACTTCGGTAGCTCTAGTGCATCTGAATTCAAGCAAATTTACGGTATGGCCAAGCTGACAAGTAAAGTACAAGTTGAGGTCACTTCAGCGTCGAATTTCTTCAAAGTGATTGTGAAGGATTCCAAGGCAAGAGCCAAATGCAGCACGTTCAGAAATGTTTATCAAACCGAGATCGTATCTAAAGAAATTTCATGTCGTACTTTCACAGCTCTGAATTTTACGAACAAGTTCCTTAACTTTTTACACAGGGTTCGCTCCAAATTTGTTTTCTCCGCAAACAATCTCAATGAGATTTGCACCATTCATTTGTGGGCTTGTAGTCAAAGGTCGCTACATTTGGCACCTCGAACCATTGAAAAATTAAAGAATTTCAAGCTGTGAAGCAACATTGCCTGTAGGGCTGTGTAAATATCACGTAATTTCAATTATGCATTGAATTCTGCCTCCTGCATTATAGTTTAACACTCTTCAGCAACGTCCTTGCTAGGCAAAGTACATCTTGATTCAGGCTTTCGAAGTTGACTGGGATCGGTAAAAAATGGCATGTGATTTCGATCAACTGTTTAACATGTTCATCATAATGAATGTTGCCGTCCAACATCTCCATACCTCTCCCGAATACTTGTTGCACTCGTTCATGGATCCCGTTGGGGTCTCTGTTCAGCGTATAGCCCATCCTAGTCCGGCATTCAGATCTCATTTTTCTCTCTCTACTTCGTCGATCAAAGATGTTGAACGATGGTGCGTGCATGTAAATGATATTCTCGTCAAGTTTCGATTGTCTACTCTTCGAATAATTACTTAACGCTATGGCCCGGGAACGGACGACAAATAAAATTTTAGTTCCGGCGATCTGAGCATCTATCATATTCGTTTGTGCTTCTCGTACAGACTCTTCCTTTTTTTCTCTATTGTAGTCTGTTTGTGCAAAAGTCTGCACGGACCGTCTTCTGAAGGAATGTGCGAATTAGTATCGATTCTCTTTAATTTATTTCCAATTCCGTATTAATTAACCTATCTTGTTCGATGCTACGCGAGGTCTAGCATTTTGCCTCTCTGTTGGACACAATTATATAATATAGTTAATGCTGCCCCTTCACCGGATTTAGCATGAAATTTAACTCAGGATCAACCGTGTTTTGGAAACGTCAACGTTCACAACTATGTGTCAAAAAAGTAAATTTATCCTGCTTCAAACCTTCCTACGTTAACCTGCCGAGGCCATTGTAAAAAAGTGATGCCCCTAGCATAATTCTCTCCGACATAAGCTCAATCAAATTTGTTGGGCGATGAAATCTTGTGATGTCATGACCGGGACGATTATCGTTATGGTGAATTTCCATCTGAGCACGTTATTGTGTTCTCGTTCAGCGCTTTTTTGAAACTTCTCTGAGTCCTCTCAACTTTTTGAACGGTTGCTTCCATCTTAAGTGACTGGTTCTGCTACCTTGGGCTTTCCTACAATATATAAAAACTTTTTTGCGACAAGTAGATACAATTGGATGTGTTCACCGATCATAGCTTTTGTATTTTGTTGTATGAAGGTGATAGAGGGAAACCAATAAACAACCAACTCATCCGTGATCCTACTCTGCTCTAAGTTCTTGACCACATATCCTATAAGGCAACGGTAGAATTAAATTTAATTAAGCATTGCTTTCATTTCATAGCTTTTAGTTATGCTCCCGTCGTCATGTACGTCTTTGCCCAAAAACTCGTATGAATTCAGTTCCCTACAACAATGGCCCGCTTTCCAGCAAGCCCATTCATATTTCCCCCATTCCAACAGTCCATCGGTCCATCAAAACCGCTTGAATTATATCACCCGCAACGTCTCGTATACGCCAATTCTGTGCTGCCTCAAAAGGCGCATTTCGTACTTCTAATTCTAACGTTCGCCTTCAAAATTGATTTTGAGCCACTTCAATCTCCGTATATTCTTTTTGGAGCAAAGCAAAGCTGCGGCTACAAAGGATCCGGTACAGATGAACACGGTTCGGATGGAGAACTCTTCCTGAATGCAACATTAGACCAAGCATTTCTGTCGAAATCCACAGGCTTTGGATACACACTCATTGACTTCGAAGACGAACTTGGAAACCTAAAATCTTGTGCCGAATTCCAACTACTGTTGAGCTCTTATTCACTTCTGGTTACAACGATATTGCCGCAGAAGTACGACAATGACTTGAGTGTCCAACTCTACAGTCTCGAATACGCCAGCTCAACGAGCAAAGTGCATCCTCATAATTTTGTCATGTTTTACCGGTCCGACATGACTCCGACAGAACCAATTCCAGACACATCCGATGGATTCATTTTCAACGGACATTATTTCTGTGGCGCTTGCGCACAATGTTCCGAACCCAGTTGTTACACGCATCGTCGCGCCATCTCGTTTGGCGCCATTTCCGGATGTTTCCAACGCATGAACGAAGCTATTTCCGCTCACACGAAAAACGGTACGAATCTACTTTGGACATCGGCCAACATGGAGATAAGTCCGCAACTGCTATGTAGATCAATGAAGCCAGCTAAAAACATTCTACAGCTTCGTAATGTTTCGATTGAAGTCACGACAACGCTTTTCAAACGGAATAGTACACAAACTACCAGTTCAAGGGACTACCACGAAACTTGTGGACTTTTGACATCGAAAAATCAGTTATTCGGATCCGAAGCCTCTGTTTCCAGCCCTTTTGCTTTGGAATTCACTATTGAGCTGATGCAGCTTGAGGAATCGGACTTTGTCTTTGTTACGTCCAAAGTCACAAATTTGAAGAGAACAGCAATGGAACTTTATGTAAAAACGATGGACGAGATGGCTTGGATTATGATTGGGGCTTCGATTGGATTCGTCTGCCTCGCCGCGGCTGCGCTTTTGTTGGTTCTGAAGTCAAGCATGAGCTCAATTGCAGGTTTCTTCAAAACAGCATGGTTCTTACTGACCTTTTTCATTGACCAATGCCCTTCGACCCTACCCTTCGATATCAAAGTTCGGGGCGTCAAAAGATGGATGGCCTTCATTACCGTTCCTTGGATGGCGGCAATCTTTGTGTTGAACAACGGATTCAAAGGCGTCCTCAAGTCAAAGTATTCGACCACCAACCTTTACGATACACCAATCCGGGATATGCACGACCTGCAAAATTTCACGGTCCTCGAGTTTTGTACCGACGATAAGTGTCGATGTGACCGGGAGGATCGACTGGTTCAGTGGGACCACAACTGGACGTTCAACACATATTTACCCATCAATTCAACAGCATCCTTTATGAACTTCAAAAACGGATTTTGGCTGAACGAAAAGTACCAAATTAAGAAGCAATTCCACAACCGGAAGCATCGGCCATGGTCAAACCACCAGGGTTTCGTCGAATGGTTGGACCAACAACATGGCCTTCAATGCGGGAAATTACGAAGTTCATGCCAAAACCGTTACGAAACTGTTGACAAGATGTTCTACAACGCAAAGCGAATATGTTTACAAGATTTTGAGGATTTTGCGAGCTGGGGTTCAAGCAAGCCCATGTTCGAAATGAAACTGAACGAAGCCTTCGGAAATTGGCGATTGAATTCGACCGGCGGACTAACAAAATACATGCCTTACGAGACTGCCAAATTAGTATTTTGGCAATCACTCAAACCGGAGAAAGTTTACGTGTTTCGGAACCATGATTTTCCCTGGTACTGGAACCTCTTCAAGAGGACCATGAAGAACAATCCGGAAGCAAAGTTTACATATATCGGCAGGAAGGAATTGGATTTCAAGGAAGAAGGAGGAGCTTATGTTCGAGGACCAAACTTTCGGGTGATTCCTGAAGCTGATTGGATGCTACGAAGGTTTCAAGCTTTGAGGTCTTCGGGACTACTGGCTTTTTGGTACCGTTGGGACCGGATTCTAAGACCTCCGATTATGGAAACATTGAACGAGGACATTGAAGATACCTCAAGGGACCCTGAGCCTCTGAAGTTAGAGGATCCTGGGGTTTCGGCGCTGTTTTATGGGGTCATTCTGGGGATAATTGCCTCGTGTCTTGCGCTACTTTTGGAAGTAGTTTGGAAAATTGTACACAGAATTACCCTTCGTAAGAAGGCTGCTTAAATGACGAGAGAGTCAAGTTTATTTTGATGTCCCTTTTGACATTATTGGGACCCAATGTGATAAATTTTGCAAATATTGAATATTGTCAGGAAACCATAAACGTAAATATTAAATCCTCCCTTAAATTAAAGACCTCCGATTTTGGAAAACATGAACGAGGACCTTACAGATGCTTCAAAGTATCCCGAGTCTCTCGAATTGAAGGATCCCGGAGTTTCGGCTCTGTTTAATGGAATTGCTATGGGCATATTTAATTGCCTCGTGTCTTGCGATACTTTTGCATGGAAGTAGTTTTGAAAATTGTATCCAAAATTACCAGTTTTAAGTAATCTGGTCGAATTTGAACATGCCGTGTTTCCTGTTCCTTTACAGAGTTTATTAGGACACAAGTAAATTTAGCAATTGTGCGGAAAAATGGTTGGAAAACTTTGTTCGCGAATATATTTGAAATTAACCACATGAGCTTAAATTTACTTTAGGGTTTTGCCTTTGTCGTTAGTGTTTGTTTGAATTCTGTCGTTGGTACGTATTTGGTCTGTCAAAATGAAGGTTCTCTTCTTTTCCAAAACTGCTTTAAATCCTGGCTACAGAATTTGATCAAAAGAGTCAAATCAATCGCCAATCTGACAATGTCTCGCTCGAAGTTGTGCTACGACGACCCTTTGCAACTCTTCGAGGTTCAAATGCAGCTACTCTCGGATTTGAAGTTTGTCCCCTTTAAGTTTGACTCAAAAACCAGGTTATTCGAATTCATTCAGGGGCGCCATCTGACTCACAATGCAGACGCCTCAGTGGGGTTTGGAAATTCGGGATGAAACCAACACCAAATTATAGATCTCGTCACGGTGATTCCGAATATGTGAATATTTTTTTCAACGGCCCCCCGTTCAAAAGTTATGCAAGTTTTAGTGGTTTATTTGACGCGTAACACTGCATGTTATTGCATGGGTGGCG
>JAQGBJ010002313.1:0-17080 GCA_034698345.1 Sphaeridia pumilis
AAGTGCTGCTCAGAAATGGTCTTGCGGGCATCAAAAATCTTGTTGATCTCCAACCTCTGCTGATGATCAACTTTTGGAACTGATTCAGTGTACAACATGATGGCAATTATTATTATTTGTCTCCCACTGTAAACTTGGAGCAAGTCGAGCTTGTTTGTCTCTTAAGACACGTGCAGGTGTTAAGACTCTGTCGGCAGTCGAGTTCAGTAGTAGTTGTAAAGTTGGCGTCTTGATAGGAACACGTTCTTGGTTAAAGTTACTCTTGGTGGTGGTGGCATTAGCGTTTGTCGTTTATTTCCATTTGCTTTCTTCAGCAGGGTTATTGAAAGTGCAGAACGTTTGTTGACAGATTCAGCTCACTTCGATATGACTCCAACCCTTTCCAGCTTCTTGTGATGGAGAATCTGAGCCCTTTCAGTGATGCAGACCCGCTCGAAGGGTTCTCGGTAAGTGGTTCAACTCTTATGTTTTTGTCTAGTTTCAGCTGGAATTTGCTTGATTAGCAGGAGCTATCGCCTCATTGTTTGCTCAAGTATCAAGTACACAAGTTTTGCTGTTGCAGTGTTCACCGTATGACGCCTTATCGCCGCTCACCGACACCGTTCAACAAGTGTCAAGTCCATTGGCGGGGGAAGACGATTCAGAAAGTTCAGCTGGACCAAGGTAAAGTGGCAATCTTGCACATTGACATTTCAAAGTATTTAAAGCCATTGTCTTTTAGCTAAATTGTTCTATATCAGATCGCCGCCATTGTCACTTCATATCCCAGCCGCCGGCGATGGACAGTGGTCTGAAGCGCCTCTAACCGGAAGTCCTGCCAAAAAGTCTGTTCAGTTTGAAATTGCTCCTTTTTTAGGTAAATACAATTTGTTTTCGCGAATCTGACTCTGAGTAATTCATCGTCGTCATGTAGCCAGCCGATCATGTGTGAATGAGTAGGAGAAAGTGTATTTTTAGAAGAAATTGTGTTGATTCGAGGATTCCCAGTTTTTTCTAGACGAGTCGTTTCTACTAGCTGTCTACTGTCTTAATGTTCAACTCGTCGTGACAGCAAAACTACTATACTAGACGTGCTATTTTTCGCATACCATTGCGAATATTTCGTGACCTACTAGTAACAATCGGTATGGTAATCCCAAAAGTGTTTGTGGACTTTGAAGTCATTCGAGTGCAATGTAAACGTCCCTAATGTAACTGTCTACACGGCAAGTGGGTTCCAAGGCAAAAAAATTAATGGCAGCTAACATGTAACGTGAGTAGGGTGAGCCTGTGGTCTCATGGCTTCTTTTTACTTGATGAGGCTCAAGTTTGTTTGTGATTCTGGGACTGTCTACCCAGCAGGCTATAAAGTTGGCTAATTTTGTATGTTTAGGAATTTAGACGTTAGGAATTTGCTACTTCAGCTCACGCAGTCATAGGACGACTGGAGTTAATGGCTCCAAGATGAATACAAATAATAAGTCTTGCAAGCAGTTTCGAATTGCACTGGAAGCGTTCAAGTGTCACGCAAGAATATAATATAGGAAGATACGAGAGAGAGAGAGAGAGAGAGAGAGAGATTGCAAAAATTTATAATGTAATAGTTGGTAGAGATACAAGGGAACGTGTTTTCCTACGAGTCACACGCAAGGCAATCGAATCGAAATGACGCTATTCAATGTTTGATAAAGATTCATTTCTCTTGGAAATTTGAGGATAAGATAATGGCAGATTCACGGTTGAATCAAGCCGTATTTTACTCCAGTCTTTAATAGGTGCAATTAATCTAATCCTATTCAATTCAGATAGATTGAAACGTATATATACACACGACTGGATCGTGTCGCTTGTTGTTTTGTTTATTATTGTAGTAGTAGCAGCAGCAGCAGTAGTAGGAAACAGTGTAAATACATGGATAAAAGTTCAGCGATTACGTAACCCTGAGACTGACTTTTATCGGCGAAAGTGTTTATTAGTATGGCAAAATGTCAAGCAGGAACCGGTGAAATCCTAATAAGTGACCTTAGATACACAAACGCTGTGTTGAGAAAAAGGTAGCAAACAATAGCAGCAAAGGAAGCCACGTGGTTTAAGGTCCAGCTTTGAAGATACAAACCTTGGATAATAGGAAACAAGTGAAAAAAAAGAAAAAGAACTCGTATCAGTGCTTCGACTTGATCAATTTGATCCGTTCCAGATGCAATGACTGACGAGAAAAAAAATCCGTTTGCAGGTGCTGACGGAGACGATGTGGCCGGTGGGGGCGCTGCTGTTACAACTGGGACGCCGAGGTGAGTTGGGTTTTTCGTCAGGTTTCAAGCTATGGTCTTATAGCTATTTTGTGGAGCTGGAGAGAAAGTGAATGAGAGAGAAAGTACGTGGGTTGCATGTTGACTTTGATTCTGACCAGGCCCAGTATCACTCCTCAGTTGCCGACTGGACTTGGAGCTGGAGGTTCAGCAACAGGTGATGGCTTCCAGCTTCCGTCAAAGAGGAACAGATCAGAACAACACGACTTTTTACTTCATCCCAGTGCCACGGCATCCCTTCTTCCTTCCATTGCCGAAGAGTCCAAGAATGGTCGCGGGCCCTTGTTCGGGCGAAGTGTCAGTGTCGTAGAAGCTACAGGGAATCGCAACTCGAACGCTGGATTTCAGCCTTTTGATATGAGAGGACCACAAGAGGTAAAATTTTCTTCTATAGGAGATTTGTTCCCAACTAGATTTCGATTGTATTGGCCCAATGGGATTCCTGAAAGGACCAAATGAAGAAAGTTTCGCGGAATAGCCGTGATAATTGAATCAAGTTTCTTTGACGTTTTTTATAGTTCCATGTCCCAAGGGTGTCATTCTTGATAAAACTTTTATTATAAAATGTTAAAAGGTCCTTTGATTAAGGCAGCAGTGTGTACAAGGAAGGCTTGTATTTTTGCAGGTTTTTGGTTTCGTTCAACTGGACGTGCTGACAGGTGAAAGCGAAGTAAATCAGCGCGAATGGAAGGAAACGGCCAGATGGATCAAGTACGAAGAAGATCTCGAAGAAGGAGCTGATCGGTGGGGCCGGCCCCACATTGCAACGCTCAGCTTCCATTCCTTGATCAAACTACGTCAGCTTATTGAGCGAGATGGTATATACGTCGTCTCTCTTTTATTTTTTCTATTGTGCCCTTCAAAGAGCTGCTAATATTAAGCTAATGGATGCGTCTGTCTCTCCAGGAATCATCATGCTTGACCTTGAGGAGAAAGACATGCCGGGCGTCGCTTACCGGGTCGTTGAGGAACTGTCTTCCAAGAACATTATTAGATCCGACGAAAGCCCGCTTCTCATGAGAGCTCTCCTTCTCAAACACAAACATGTTCAGGAAGTAGAGCGAAGTTGGTTTGGACTCAAGCGAACGAATACCAGTGCAGTCAGTCTCCAGGTGAATCTTTTGAGCCTAATCGATTTTTATCCTGTGCCTTTATTCACTCCTTCTCTCAGTGTATGTAGAGGCAGAAGAATAATGCAGGACTAGCAGTCTGGGATACGAGCAAATTCATTTTGTTGTGTCATGATGCTATTTGGCTTGTTCCAGAGTTTATTTGATGATAAGGCGAGAGCTAAAAGCGTTGGCAATTCCAACGATTACCCAGCGTCCCTCATACGCCGAAGCAGCGTCGTTCATAAGCAAGTCATGGAATTGACAAATTCCACCAGGTCGTTACAGAGGACGGCGTCGGGTAATTGCCTCAAGCCTGCTCCTGGCGGCGACAGTACCAGTATTTCTGTAAGGATCCATTTGATCACCTTAAACTGTAAAATGAATGTCCATGCTGTAACTACACATTATATTTTCATCCTTAATGTATATAGATGGAAGCCAAAAATATTGCCGATCAGTATGCGCCCTCTGAGGAAGACCTCAAGTGGATCCAACGGAAAGAAAACCTAAGACGACTGTTGCCGCAAGGTGCTGAGGCCACAATGGTGATGGTGGGCGACTTTGAGCTGTTGAAGAAGCCAATTTTTGTATTTATTCGGCTTGTGGAATCTGCCTTTATGTTCAATGTCACTGAGGTGAGCAGGTTTTTTTTCAGTTGGTCAAAGTTGAAAGCATCTTAGAATCCTAGAATCTAATTTCTTTACGTGGATTTACCGTTGTAGGTTCCTGTACCTGTTAGATTTTTTGCAATCCTCCTTGTTCCAAGTCAGATGGAGATAGACTTGATCGAAGTTGGACGGTCTATCGGAACTCTAATGTCCAATAAGGTAAAATTCCATAATTTTGCTCAAGCTTATCAAAATAGTCTGTGCAGCAAGTACAATCAGTGTCTTTTATTTTCAGCACTTTTATGAAATTGCGTTATTCGCACAAGGCCGTAAGAACTTAATGTCTGGAATCAACGAGTTTCTGGATGACAGTATTGTACTTCCGCCCGGAGACTGGGATAATCATGATCTTTTGCCCCTGCACGTCCTCCAGTCTCGAAGTAAAGCCATCAAAATGCGTCGATTGAAAAAACAACAGTCCTTCATTGCTTCCAACAACGAATCATTTTGTGATGGGGCGGGTTTAGTCATGATGAGTACAAGAGATAATATGGCCAAAGGTAAGCTGGTTTCAACTGAGCTGATGTTTCAAGTTGCAATTGTAATCCAAATCCTTTGGTAACTCTAGATAACGCTGGAGTGGTCAGAAATCCATTTGTGAGGACCAAGAGGGCATTTGGTGGGGCGATCAACGACATGCGTAGGCGATATCCTCACTACAAGAGCGATTTCTTGGATTGCTTGAACTTCCAGTGTTTTGCTACCGCCATGTTTATGTATTTTGCCAGTATTGCCCAAGTAATCACATTTGCTGGTCTCATGGGTAAGTTTTGGGATGCATCGAATTGAGGGCAATGTAGGAAGGGACTTGATGATGACATTCCTCTTCTTCAACAGGTGGCAAAACTGAAAATTTGATCGGCATGTCTGAAACGCTCATGGCTACAGCAAGTGCCGGAGTACTTTTTGCTCTGGTTTCGGCTCAGCCCTTGATTCCAGTCGGTCCCACAGGTCCGTTGTTGGTCTTTGATGAAATTCTGTTTGGGGTAAGTTGGCATTGGCTAAACGTTGGAATGTACCAAGTATTTTGGAATGAATTTTACGGACTGATATTCAATGTTTCACAGTTTTGCGTCAGACACGACATTGAGTTTTTGACGGCTCGTGTTTGGATCAGTATTTGGCTATTTTTGATCTGTCTCCTGGTGGTTTGCTTTGAAGGAAGCTTTTTGGTTAAATGGTTCACACGATTCACTCAAGACATTTTCGCCGTGCTGACGTCAGTGCTTTTAATATTCGAGAGTGTTGACAATCTAATAGAAGTTTATGTTCACCATCCGCTCACTTCAGACCTTCTAGCACCGGTTTACAGCTCGTTTCCCAGTAATTTGAGCACTGGAGGAGATTTGTAAGCTTACTGTGTGGAATTCGTATTATAAAGCCAATGTCGCTTGTCCCCTGCTAAAAGGCTCAATAACTTTCAGGTTTAACGAGACACTTTTAGGGACAGCCACTGTAGACGAAATTAGGAGACAACCCAATACAGCCCTACTCTGCACCATTCTGATGCTTGGTACCTTCTTTATTGCGTACTTTCTTCGCGAATTTCGTAACAGCATATTTTTGGGAGAGAAGGTATATGTTCACTACTATAGTTGATTTCTTCAAGTTTGAATCTCTAAAGGGTCCTGTGGTTTGGAATATAATGACGACTCGCATTGTTGTAGGCTCGAAGGGCTCTCGGTGATTTCGGAGTTCCCATCGCTATTCTCACCATGGTGTTTTTGGACTACTTTGCTACGGACACTTACACTGAGAAAATGAAGGTTCCTGAAGGACTCCAGCCGTCAAGTCCTGACAAGAGAAGTTGGGTCATATCACCAGCGGGTCAAGACAGGCTCTTCAGCCCGTACTATGCCATTGGAGCTGTTTTACCAGCGATGTTGATTTTTATTTTGATATTCATGACAACCGAAATTTGCGAGTAAGCCTTCTGGAACCTTTTTTACGTTGTTGTCCACATGATGTGCATGATGAAATGCAGAAGTTACATTTTTGATTGGAATATGCAGGTTGATTGTGAATACAAAAGAACGAAAGCTGGTCAAAGGATCTGGTTTCCATTTGGACATTTTGCTGATGTCGATAATAAATCTTGGATGTGGGTTTCTCGGAGCACCATGGCTCTGTTGCGCGACACTTCGGGCTCTGGCTCATGTAACAGCTCTGACTGTTTATTCTCAAAATAATCCTCCTGGAGAAAAACCAACCATCGTCGAAGTCAAAGGTCTGTTGTTGATCAGCACGGCCTAAATGAAGTAAATATGTAGTTCAATTAATTAATATACTCATTACCCATGTTTCCACAGAACAACGAGTGACGGCCTTGGCTGTCAGTATCCTGATTGGCTGCTCTGTCCTCATGGCACCATTGCTCCAGTTTATTCCGCTTGCGGTCCTCTTCGGTGTCTTCTTGTACATGGGCGTTTCGTCGCTTGGAACGACTCAGCTTTTCGAACGCGTCAGTCTTCTCTTCGTTCCAGTCGTTAGCCATCCACAAGTTGCATATGTCAGACGGGTAAGTTGCTTGGTTGCAAACGTTTATTGTTTTTCATGTCCAGGAAAAATGTGAATCATTGTTTTGATTGCAGGTGAAGACCTGGAAGATGCACATGTACACCGTGATCCAGTTGGGATGTCTTGGGATTCTATGGGCGGTCAAATCAATCAGAGAAGCGGCCTTAGCTTTCCCCTTTATCCTTATGTTCCTAGTTCCCATACGGCTACAGCTAAAGTACTTGTACAATGAGAACGAACTAGAAGCCCTAGATGGAGACCCTTCGAAGTTGAAATAACTGCATTTGTTATACTGTTTCCTGATCCTGAATCCTGATAGCTCATTTATGATTCAGCAATTCTGAACGCTTGAGTGACTTTTCGCTTACACCAGTGTGCATTTGACCTATAAGTATGCAAGCAATGTTAAATACAGACTTGTATTTAGCTCCCAAGGGTGCTGATGTTGTGTGCCAAACTGTATAGGATTCTTAAGTTCAAATTTTGTATCACCTTACCATACCCTGCTGTATATATATAAATATATTCCTATAGGGTTACGTTGACCGAAAGCCATAAGGATTATCAATTATGGTGCCAATGCCGAATGAAATTGCAAACGACATTTCATAGCTTCTGAGAAGTGATTAATCTTTTAATGGTAGACTTGATGACAAGACGATATTGGAAGAGAAGATTCCGGACGTACTTGTAGCTACTTATAGACATTGACGTGGTCGGTATCGGTTTCGTGTATATTATGATTTATGATTTACAAGGCTTATTAGAGTGTTTATACAGGATTACTATTAGGTTCCTCTCTGCGGTAATAAACTGATGTAACTTGATCGAGTACAGAAATGATCGCCTGATCAGCAGTATATACAACTCAATCAAAACTTACTGTGAAACCTGAGGATGCCATACTGTTTGTAATTTCTCAAGAATGAAGAATGTCAACTATATATCACAAAAATATAACACCAAACTAGTAGTAGCCTGCTGACTAACGTTATGATGAGAATTAACTATAAGCATCATTGACGTTGCATGCCATTTTGCCATTGTTACCATCACGAGCGTTTCTATTCCTAAATGCTTGTTTATTACAGGGATTAAATGGTCCGGAACCAATGTTATCGGTTCAAGGGTAATAAGACGGAAGATTCCAACGGTGGACCGTTCTGACAAAATATCATCAACATTATCCATTATATTCGTCATGTTGTTCATCAGCCTGAGAAGGTTCTGGGCGCTGGTTGGTACTGGCTTGAAGCTTGAGCTCGAATATCGTTTTCAAAAAGTTACTGAATGTTCTTATCCCGCACGTGACTTTGCGCTTGTTCTTGTTTGATTTTTAATGCGCTGGCTTTGCCAACGTTTTTTGGCGCCAAGAGCAGTTTATGTTTGTTGCAATTTAATACGTTTAATAATAATGGGCCAGTAGACCGTCGACGGAGGGTCGGATCGACGTATACAAATACATAATGGCCGATTTTCAAGGTCAGGTTCATCCCAAGCATTGTTACACTTTTTACAAAAATTTTCGTAAACCACAAAATTATCGCAAAGCTTCAAGTCCACAGGAAGATTGGCGAAATAAGAGAGAATTTGCGGTTGATGGAAACTTTGAAATGTGTGTGAACCGACTTTATCTGTGCCAATGAATGAGTCAGTTCAAGTAAGTTTGCAGAAAAATACTTTACACGATTTCTTGATAATTGCGTAAATCATACGCACTTATCCATCACCAGAGAAAAACAAAACAATTCATCAGAATTTATAAGACATATACGCATGATTGGCAGTGAGTCGTCGGATAATTACTACCTTGGCCACCTGCTACTTTCGTGATTGACAATTGACCGAAATTTTAATGACGCTTCTATACAGTTATACGAAAGACTTGGAAGCTGCAGATGCGTATCGTCTTGATCAAAGTACCTCAACTTGGCCGACGACGTCATTGAAAAGTAAATTAGCCAAAATTATTGACACGTTCACTCATTGTTTTTGTGGGTCTGTCCCACGTGCTTGGCGATGTTTGCGAATATTATAATGTGAGTACGGCTGACAGGGCTGGAAAGTATTGACAATTAAGTCTTTCAACTATATTTCGGTCCAGAAGCACGTGGCTCTCAGTCAGTTGAGCTGATTCATTTCTACTTCTCAAGCGCCCCTGAAACGTTCGAGATGATTTCATTTTGGGCTTTTCAGAGCCAACACCGTTTAGCCCTTTGTTTCCTTCAAGCCCAAGTTGACTGTGTTTTTAAATGCATGTATATATAAGTTACTGGTTAGAATTTTTCCAGAAATGTGGGCCATGATGCCTTTGGATAATCTTGAATCTTTCCTCCACTTTTAGCACGCTGCTTATGCACGTACAGAACTGTTGGCGAAAAATCCTCCCAGGTATTTGCGAATTTAAAGTAACTTCGAGCGGTCGCTCGAGACAAGCAGTCTGCTGACTGTTGGACTTGAAAATTTCAACTCCTTACCCGTCTCAAAAGACCCAGACACTCATTCTTTAACGCTTGTACAAAATAATTTATCGGACGACCTTCTGGGCAAAAACTCGTTGCTTGGCATGGTTTCCTCCTCCTACCTGTCAGAACAGTTCCCTTAATTTAGCGACTTGTATATATATACGAGGGAGGAGAAGTTGGTGGGGAAAATCAGTTTTTGCAATATCTTGTTCAGAATTCAGCATTAAACTGATCGAAGCTTTGATGCTCTAGGCGTTGATTGAGAGGGTGACGAGTTGAATCAAGTTGTGAAAATGCATGTATCGACAGTTGCCAGGGAAATTATCAAAGGTGTAGCCAGAATGTGTGAGGAGATTCCAGTAAATTCGCCACGTTGCCAGTGGGCATACCTCAAGATGAATCGGTCGAGACAAGGTTGCGATTGCGATTTGTTGCTTTTGGCGAAATTGGATGCACGAAAAGCGAGAGCAAAAAATGGTTATGTTCCGTGAAAAGTTGAGCACATAGCATTTTGCAGTCGGACTTTTGGTTGGGAAGAAACTTTTCAAGTGTTAAAGCTGTGTACAAGGGGAAGCCAGGCTGAAACACGGTTTAAACCAATCTATATTATTATATACCTGTTGCATGTTGCTCCCTGGTCGGGACTCAAAGGATGCAATTATCTGTCAGAAGAATTGCTCTTTATCTTTCCCACATGTCGACTATTGATGTTGAGCAAAAAACCTCGTGTTGACGGCGTCATCATCATTAAAAATCCCATCTTTCAATCTCAACCAACAAAGTTTAATATGTACTTGACCATAGCGCCGCTCCAAAAGCTTGGGACACGCTTCAACTGCTCAAGATTCATATTTTATTTAAAGATTTGACGACGGGCTGTGGCTGTGGCTGATGCACCTGTTGTAATATACCGTTTTGGAAAAATTTGTCGTTAGGATGCACTTGATTATGCAGCAGTGACACACGCTCTTTAACCCACTCAGATTCCAGGTGTAAACAAACAACGTTAAGAAATTCGCAGTTTTTAACAAGAGCGAGCGCTGGAAAAATTCTGCAACATTTGGCTCATATGTGTGTGTATGTGTCGGTTCTTATATCTTGTCTGATTGACCCATCATTTTTTTTCAATCTGCATCCAAATTACATGGTTCCGATTCCATCGTTCATGGTACATGTTACATATAAATGAAGCTCGTGGCATTGTTTTTCCTCGTAAGATTCGCAACGCTCTCAGAGGCAGTTAGTTGAGTCACAAGTGGATGCGGACCGTCTTTGCGAATTGGTGGTTGGTATGGTAGTCACTTTTCGCCATGATGTATAATATATAATACCTTCTCTTCTTCTCCTTGTTTTTCTCTCGCCGCTGCTCTTTCTTCAAGAAAGGAACAAGTCTTGCATAGTTGAGGATAGTTAAAAGGGGAAAAGAGCTTCTTGCCTTCAGTCAATTGGTTGCAGGTTGAGAGAGAGTCAGGTTCGAAGGGCGGGTAAAAGCACATGACCGAATTCCTAGAAGCTTTTTTCAAGTCCTCACAACAAGTCGAAGAAAAAGCCAAGTTTTGAAGCTGTGATGAGAAAGCAGAGAGTGAGCGTCGTTATTCAGTCAGCAACGTTTCAAGAGTTAGATACAGACTTCCGTCGTCGCTAGAAGCTTTTTGATAGTGCGAAAAGCAGTTTATATAACGCTGGGACAGTTTCTAGCTGCTTAATGTTGTGGTGGTGTGTTTGCCATTATAATTAATTCAGTATAGGATTTATTTTGATTACGTACAGTTTTTCCCTCTCGCGCGGTTAGATGGAACTGACCATTAAATATTATTAAGAACCGCGCTGGATCGTACACATCCGTCACGCGAATCAAAGGCAAACGTATTATTATCTCTCAATCGCTTCCCGTGGTGTAACTTTGGTGAGCCAAGTGTGTTGTTGAGTGTTGTAGTCAGCTTAACATGAATCTTGGTTTTTGCTGAAAGCTTAATTGCGAATTTTAAACAGACTCACGTGTACTTTTAACTTGAAGGGCGTCCGCCGAGTTTGACAGTGTCGAAAATTAACTACGTTTGAACTATTGCCGAGTATTTTTCTTGCCCTCGTTTTGCAACAATTTCACAACAACTTGGAACTACTAAAACAAATTTCCACGGCTTTTCTCTAAGAATCATTGTTGAAGCTTCGGAAACGGCAGGACCAAGTGCATCGCAAATATTTCGACATGGACCCGTCAAAGAATCCTTGGAAAAACCCTCGGTTGGAGTCGGATGAGCCGGCGGTAGCTGAGTCTGTTGCTGTGAGCGGATAATTTTTGGCTTTTGCATTAGTTTTATAGGAGAATGTGGATTCTTAATGTAGAGTTGGCAGTTCCATAAGATTCGGCAACAACATTGATCATATATATTGTATATGACTTTTAGTGAATTTTGGGGTTTCTAGGATTCTGAAGGGACTCCAGCTTTTCTTGACGAGTTGGCTGAGAATGAAGTGTCCAGAGACAAATTCGGTCCAGGTATTCGGGCGGAAGAAGACCAGCAAGCGACTGGAGTGCCACGATACGATGAACGCGATTACCAGTGTTAGTACATATTTCTTGTTAAAATATACGATGAATTTTTGTGTCCATCCAAACGGGGGTTTTCTTGGTTCCAAAGCAAACACGCTAGGGTAGACAAGGTGAAGGGATCGCCGGCTTCCAAAACGACAGTTAAGGTACTAATCGACTGTTTTTTGCTTGCATTTTAAATAGCTCACCGACGTGAAAGCTTCCCCCATCCTCACCAGCCGCTGAAACCAATTCGGTCATTTCGGCGGAAAATCTCGAGGTCAGTTTCTGAAGACTCTGCAAGTAGGCAAGCAGAGCACGTGTTGTGTGGCTCACCAACTTTAGAGGATCGGCCTCAACTTTCTCGTGTTGGGAGAGTCCAGGAAGAAAACTCTGATCCAGAAGGCGACTTGTCGTGGTGAGCAATCGGATGTTTCGACAGTTTTAAGACCGAACGGTGCATATACCGATAATTGAGTTTGGTCACCATTTCAGTGAGCTCCTTGATGATGGTCTTGGATCACCTTCGCAGTCACGGGAATACAGCAAGTTTTTTGCTGAAGACTACGGGGAAATGATGACCGGGTATGAGAAGAAGGTTCAGTTTGAAATTGGTATGCCGGTACACAGTTTTAAACTTTGCTTGTGACAAAAAACACCCGATTAGTGGTAACAAATGCCAACTTTTACTCCAGGTGGAACTTCATTTGAGCCAGTGCTGGAGGATGAACCAACTGAGAAGAAGAAATACAAGTAATTCCTATTTACCATCTTTCAAGGCAAATCTTGGTACAAGAAGAGTTTTGTTGACTGTGTACACTTGCAGATCTCACTATCGATCCTTCAAGTACGAAGATCCGCAATGGCGACTCCGCATGGGCTCTGAAGTTAGAGAAGATCACAGCGAAGTGCCATTGCTGTTCAAAGACGCTGAGATAAACGACATGGCGGACTTGGACAAGGATGATCTGACAAGTATGATTTCCTCATGTAGTTTTTTGCAATCTTAAGACACTGGGAATTTTGATTGTTCTCTTGTTTGAATTTAGCTCATAGATTCGGTGACGCCAAAGGATTTCGAAGACATAAATTCTACTTTCGTGGACCTGAAGCTATAGCAGCGGCAGCTATTGCTAGAACCGGGGCAGCTAAATACAATCATCAGCCACATGAAGTTAGCTCTTTTTGGAATGAAGCCAGTTGAAATAAATCGCTGACTCCAGTTGATTGTTACAGGTATTTGTAGAACTGGATGTTTTGACGGGACTTGGAGAAGAGCGAGAATGGAAAGAAACGGCCCGATGGATCAAATACGAAGAGGATGTCGAAGAAGGAGCTGACCGATGGGGAAGGCCTCATGTCGCTTCGCTAAGCTTTCATTCCTTGATAAACTTGAGGCGGCTCATCGAAGCAGGTACCTAGCGAATTTGTTGCATATTGAGGTTCGGGGAGTTGAATTATTAATGTCAGACAACTGAGTGATGACAATGAAAATGTGACGCTTCCATCCAGGTGTTGTGCTACTGGACTTGGAAGAACGCGATTTGCCTGGAGTCGCTTACCGAGTAGTTGATCAAATGGTCGTCAAGGAACTGGTTGAACCAGAAAACAAAGGAATGGTCATGCGAGCCCTGCTTCTCAAACATCGCCACGTTCAAGACAGTGAGAAGAATTGGAAATTTCCCTTGAAGCGAGGAGCCGGAAGTTCTACAAGTTTAAGCGTGAGTCTCGATTTTAGATTCAGAAGTATTTGACCATCTCATAATTTGGGGGTTTTATCGTCTAGAATTCGATTGACGAAAAGAAAGCAAGTGTTAAAGGAATCTCAATTCCGCTGATGGAGCTACAAGGATCGCCGCGACGAAACAGCACAACGTTTACAGTTCCAGTTTCAGGGAAATCAAGTGAAAATGGCATCAGCGGCAAGCGGAATGGATCTCATCCTGGATCGTTCAACGTTACTGATAATCAACAAGTTTTGGTAACGACATGTTTCTCCATTGTCTTTTCAACGAAGTTGTAACAATGTGCTCCAGTTTCCTCTTGTTTCTTGCAACTACTTTGTTTTGGCTTACACAATAGTCTTTTGAAAGTTTGTGTATTATTGTCATTGTCTGGATTCACGATAGGTTGATCTCTCTAAAGTCGCCGGAGTTCATGTGTCTGAAGAAGACTTGCGGGTTTACTCAAACAAGGAAAGCATTCTTCGGCGGATTCCAGTCGGTGCGGAAGCTTCGGTCGTTTTGGTCGGTAACGATGAAGCTTTGGAGGGACCTGCCATGGCTTTTGTGCGACTCGCTGAAAGTGTGTATATGCCAAATATTACAGAGGTGACGATTTTTCCTGATCAAGTATAACACAATAAGTTTATGTGTTTAAAAAATGCTTGCTTATTTTTGGTAGGTGCCGATTCCAGTTCGATTCATTTTCATTCTACTGGGTCCAACATCCTTTGAACTGGACTACACAGAAATAGGACGCTCCATTGCGACTCTCATGTCAAATCAAGTGAGACAACTTCCTTTTCCTTAAAATTTCACCTAGGACAAAATTTTGAAATGTGGACTATTACCTCTTTCCAGGAATTTCACGCAATTGCTTACAAGGCTGACGACAGCAAGGATTTGCTGAAAGGCATTCACGAGTACCTGGATCAGAGCATCGTACTCCCTCCTGGCCAGTACGAAGAAGACGTGTTCTCCATTTCCGATTTGAACGAAAAACAAGAAGCTTTGAGACTTCGAAAAGAGATTCGCTCCAATATTAGGAAGGGGTCACTGGTTGGAGGTGGGAGCAAGCAGTTTTTGAACGAAACGTCAATGGACGTCACAACTGATCTCACGGATTTTGAAGGCAAGAAATGGCGATTGAAGTTACAATGATGGATATCAATGAGCAATGAAGGATATCAATAACTTTGCTCATGTTTCCAGGAGCTCCAGTTCCTGCGAGGCCTTCCCGAAAAAGTTTGAGACTATTCAATGGGTTGTATTCGGATATTCGAAGGCGCTATCCCTTGTACTTGTCCGATATCCGAGATGGGCTCAATTTCCAGTGCATTGCCGCGATTGTCTTTATTGCATTCGCCCAAATTTGTGGCTCAATTACCTTTGGAGGTCTCATGAGTGAGTTTTTGAAGTCTGTTGTGTGCTCAATTCCAGCTGTGCATTAGCTAAAGCTTTTATGTACTTGCAGGCAAGAAGACTGGGGATGAAATCGGCATAACCGAAACGATTCTCACTTCCGGAATCGGTGGACTAATCTTCGCACTCTTGTCCGGACAACCCATGCTGATTGTGGGGACTACGGGCCCTTTACTTTTATTCGACGACAATCTTTACGAAGTAAGTGATCGATTTTATGGCAACTTCAGCAATGTTTTGTGGAGCTTGTATAATGGGTGAATATAATTTCTAATTTCAGTTCGCCAAAGACAAAAATGTACCTTTTTTGCCACTGCGGACCTGGATAGGCTTGTGGTTATTTTTGATAGCAACAGTATTCGTGGCACTTGATGGCAGCAAATTAGTCAAGTACTTTACCAGATTCACCCAAGAGATTTTTTCCTCCTACATCAGTTTGCTCTTCCTTCTTGAAAGCCTTCTAAACCTTGCCGAGGTAAGCAATATATATATGTATATACAACTAATGCTGTTTGAATATATCTATGATTTTTCACTATCTACTGAAAGCTAAATTTTGCTCTTTTTTTAGATATATCGAAAACATCCCTTCATGCGATCCTATGATGAAACCTTGTATGCAACAACTCTTCTGTAAAGTTTAATGTCAATGTGTTTGACTGCGTTTCAACTGAACATTTCTCTTCTAGGTCGAGTAAGCCAAACACGTTTTTGCTCAGCGGAATGCTCATGTTTGGTACTTTTGGAATCGCTTGGTTCTTCAGAAATTTTCGCAGCAGCCAGTTTCTGGTCAAATGGGTGAGTTGGCACTTTGGCAATGAAAGGCTAAGTATGGTTAAAATCGGATTCTTGTAAATTTTCGTCTAAACTAAAATCAATTGGCAGGTTCGAAACATTTTGGAGAATTTTGCCGTCCCTATCGCTATTTTTACCATGGTTTTCTTCGACTTTGTGGTCAAGGACGTTGAAACTGAAAAGCTGGTCCCACCAAAAGGCTTCCATCCCTCGTCCAATCGAACTTGGATCATAAGCTACGAAGACGTCCAAGTTGAACTTTGGATGCCGGTAGCAGCTTCTCTGCCAGCCTTGCTCTTGTTTCTTTTACTTTTCATGGAGACTTTGATTGGAGAGTAAGTGAAATAAGCATTACTATGTATTTCTAATGAATCAAATAACAGCTGAATAACTTGATACTAAAATTGTCCAGGTCTATCATGTCAAAGCCAGATTACCGACTCAAGAAAGGGAGTGGATACCATTTAGACTTGTTGCTAATCTGCGGTATCAATTCGCTCATCAGCTTTGCTGGCCTGCCTTGGATTTCGATTGCATTGGTGCGGGCCGTGTCACATGCTTCGGCTCTGACCGTCTGGTCCACCAACAACCCGCCTGGGGAGAAGCCCGTTATTACCGGTGTCAGAGGTAAAAATATACAATTATTAGCCCCAAGCAAAACCAACGATTTGGAAGCTCAGGCCAAAAGTACCGACTTGATATGAGCTTTTCCTCTTTGGCGATTTCGGCAAAAAAAGCCATTCTGAGGACCGTACTTGGGGCTAGAAGTTCTGGCTGAGTTGAAAGCCCAAGTAAAAAATACGAGCATGTAATGTGCTTTTCACTGATGAGATTCGATTTTTACAGAACAAAGAGTTACTGCGTGCATGGTATCGATATTGACTGCCGGATCACTGGCAATGGCGACGTTGCTGGAAAACGTTCCATTGGCAGTTCTTTACGGTGTATTTCTCTTCATGGGCATTTCGTCCTTGATCAACGTTCAGCTAGTGGAACGCTTCAAGCTGTTTTTCAAGCAAGTTGAACATCACCCACAGGTACCTTATGTGCGGAGGGTAAGTTTCAAAAACTATCATAACATCTACTTATATTCACTGATTCACAACTGTATTAGAAACTGTGTCGTTGAGATAATGTTTCAATTTTCGTCTGTAGGTAAAGACTTGGAAAATGCATCTGTACACTCTGATTCAGTGCCTTTGGCTTGGCTTGCTGTGGGGACTCAAGTACACCACGATAGCTCTCGGCTTCCCATTTGTCCTGATCATGCTGATTCCCTTCCGGTTTTTTGCCTTAAAACTAGTGTTCAAAACGGAAGAACTGAATGCAGTAAGTGGATCGTTATTCTGTCTGACAAGTATTTACTCCTTTACAGGCTTCTAATATCTATGATCGCACGTTTCCAGTTGGATGGGACCAGTGTAGAAAAGAAGGACGGCGGCATTCCTCCAGGCTCTCTCAAGACTGGTACTGCGAGGGACAGTTTCAAGCGCGATAGCTTCCAGTTTCCCAAGAAAATTCCATCAATGTTTGAAAACTTCCCAGGATTTCATGATACT